>PVIC010008502.1:0-36705 GCA_004025085.1 Thryonomys swinderianus
GAAAGAAAGAAAGAAAGAGAGAGAGAGAGAGAGAGGGAGGGAGGGAGGGAGGGAGGGAAGAAGGAAGGGAGGACGGAGGAAAGAAGGAAGGGAGGAAGAAGGGAGGGAGGGAGGGACAGAGGGAAGAAAGAAAGAAAGAAAGAAAGAAAGAAAGAAAGAAAGAAAGAAAGAAAGAAAGAAAGAAAGAAAGAAAGAAAGACAGAAAGAAAGACAGAAAGAAAGAAAGAAAGAAAGAAAGAAAGAAAGAAAAAGAAAGAAGGAAGGAAGGAAAGAAGGAAGGAAGGAAAGAAGGAAAGAAAAAGTACTTATTTCTAACCTTTAGTACTTATTAGAATTTTTCTGGACCTTCCCCCCAATCCCTCCAATCCCTCCCAATTCAAGCGTTTCGGCAATTTGCTTCCTCAGGAGAAAGTTATGGCTATGGGTCAGCATGATCCGCTGCTGTGGCTACTCATTTTGTCAAGTAGAGCTGGGTTTAGATCAGGGAATCAGCAGTAAAAAACCTGATTCTGAAGAACAGTGTACTAACTACTGACTGGATAGTGGTGCTAAGATCAGACAGCAGTCTGACTATAAGGCAGCTTCACAACTGATTCTTCGATTCTTTGTCATAACATTACTTTCCAAACAGTTATATAATTAGCTTTATTCTACCTTTAAAGTGTGGCACTGAACAGTGTGGTATGTGCAATAAATGTTTGCAATATCCCTTTGTACAATCCAGAACTTACTGGACAATTAAAGGAAATGCATGAGCAAAATATTATTTTTCTATGGCTGCAAAATACCACATAGGTTTGACTATTTGAGGACTTGGGAAAAGCATTATGTGTCCACAAGGACTGTCACCTGGAATTACATTTGGGTATACTTTGTTTTAATTCCAGTAATATTCAGGCAAAACTTAGCAAGTTAGAGAAATGAACAGGAGCAGCGTTTGACATTATAACATCAACAATAGCAACACTTATGCCTGGAACAAGTGGTCTGTACTTTTAAAGAGATCGAGGAGCTGGGCCATGCAAAGTAGGACACTGCTGTTATCACTGCCACTCTGGAGAGACGCGGAACGCGTGTCACAGGCCGACCGTGACCCGAATGTCCTTGACACTCGGGCCCAACCATGTCCCAGATGAAATGTTCAAGAATATATTTCTGATCTCCCTTCAGTCTACTCAGCACCTTGTGCTCACAGCAGTGAATCCAGGTCTTTTAAATTCCTATCCCCTTTCCTTTCTGGTCTCCTCCTCCTGCCCCATGGGACTGTGCTTCCTGATCATGCTCTTTTCTCCTCAGGTTTATTCCTTGCTCCAGGTCCCGTGCTCCTGTACTGATTTCGTTCCACCTCGGAGACCTAGAAAGTGCTCTTGAATATAATATGGAGGTTACAGCCCAACCTGTGCCTCTGTCCCCTACAGTTGAGAGGGGGTAAAGGATAGCCGGACACAGACACTAGCTTCTGGCAACTTCTGTCGTCATCACCATCCTCTCCTAAAGATGGCCTCTAGCTCCTGAAACAGGATCGGGAAAGACAACCAAAAGGAAGCGAGCGCCCCCTAGCAGCGGTACTCTTCCTGAGCGCGTCTGGAAACTACCCCCTGCCCGAGCTCCTGTGCATTTGGAGAAAGGCCTGGCAAGAAGGATCACACTTGTTTTATGTAGAAAGCAGAGCATGTGGGAAATTTCTTGTAGTTTGCCCCTCGAGTCAATGGCTTTGACATGTGTGCAATAAGCTGTCACTGGCAGATCAGTATTCGGTTGTTCAATACTGTAAGGACAGTCTTAAGACTCCCGGTAGTGGCATATGACTGAAAATAAGCAACATATAAAGACTTTTAAGCCTTTCCAGCCTCCAATGGCAGTGCTATTGCCATATCTGATAGGTCTTATTTCGGCACAATACATAAAATTATTGTCACCAAAACATCTACCGTGACGTGTATCCTATCACTGACCCCACATAAGATAAAGAAGAAAACAACTGGGTCAGGGATTCTGCTCAAGCGGTACTGCGCCTACCCTGCAAGCACAAGGGCCCAAGTTCACTTCCCAGTGTTGCCCCCCAAAAAAGGAAGAAAAAGAAGGAGGAAGGGGAGGAGGAAGAGGAAGAGAAGGAAAAGGAGAAGGAGGAGGAGGAAGAGGAAACAACCTGGGTAACACAGCTCAGGTCAACCTTAATAACTCAAGTTATTTACCAGGAAAAATATGAGTTATAGCAATATTGGTAAAAATTAGGGGGGCATAAGTATCCTTTCCCCACAATTTCAAATTGGCTCTGAGAATCTATACCCACCAAGCTGTCCCCTAAATAGGTATACTATAAATGGAACATTTTTGATAGCCAAGTGAATCAAAAGCTTGACAAATCTCAGGTGCGAAACTAAAGAAAAACATGAAACTTGGGGCAGCAAGTCTTCCAGGCTGGGCTCAGTTTCTGAGAGCAGCTCCTGGCATTTCTCTCGTTTACACACAAGTCCCCAGATTTCCCACAAGGGCCATTTTCTGGCTGGTGTCTAAAAGTGAGGAAGGAATGGCCAGGGGGCCGGCTGCGCGGGCGTGTTCAGGCTACTCCGCCCGGACTACTCTTCAAGCCTGGCGTTTCTGCCCCAGAGCCCAGCAGTGCCACCGCGAGCCAGCAGGTGCCACGTCTAAAGAGCCGTCAGGACCCACACAAGATCTTCTGGCAAAGATGTGCTTCCCTCGAGTGATCACATTAGAGTCCTAATGGCAGCTGAGCAGCGCTCGAGGCCCGAAGCTGACAGTGAGACAGGCCGCGCCCCGAGCATGTGGCCCTTATCAGAGCCACTTAAGGGAACAGCAGCCCACGAGAGGGCTGCGGGGCCGGGAAGCCCAGAGCCCTTATTACTCCTGCAGTGAGCAGCGCTCCGGGCCCCTTCTGGGAAGGCAAGTGAATGAAACGCCATGTGACAGCTGTAATAAAAGGCTCCTGTCTTTCTGCAAAGCATTCAGATGCCATCTGGCAACGCGGCTGACGTCAGCGGGCCCAGAAACACTGCCCCCTCCGCCTCCCCTCCCGCCCCCAACTCCGCTTTGCCCTTCTCCTGGCAAAGAGTAGACTCTGAGTTATGGAGAAGGGCGGGAGCGCAGGAGCCTTTTAAAACAATTTACTCCGTTTCTGGTCCGCTCCATCTTAAGGAGCAGCGTTAGCGTCTGAACCGTAATAGCGTTTGGCCCCAGCTCTCCAATTTCCAGATAAAGGTTTCACTGCATGAAAAGGAAAATAAAAAGCCTTTTCTGTTTGTATATTAGGACTCTAGGTAGGTAGATTAGGTGAGCAGAAATGGTAAAAAATGATAAACTTCCGATCCAAGGCATTCTCTCTCTTCCATCAAGGTAATGCGGCAGTGTTAAACCTAAGTGAGTTGCCAGCCCTAGGCTGGACAGACTGGTGTAAGAACTGGCGTGTGTAACAGGTATTGTAAAGTACGGAGAAAGTCTGCAAAGAGGAAGGAGAACTGGGGGCGGGGAAAGGAAAGAAAGGGAAGAAAAAGTTGAAGGTAAAAAGGAAAAATATAAAATCAAAGCTATCTATATAGGGGTGGAAGGACTGTAGGGAGGGCAGGGAAATGGGGAAGAAATGAGAATCGCTATCATGTACAGATACAAATTCTCAATGAAAATGGGCTCGTGACGTATACCTAAAATGTACCAATAAACTCAACAAGAAAATAAAGAACTAACTCACCATACATATCTATTTCAATAGCTCACTAGAAGCTTAGAGGAACAGATTTGTTTTTCCAGTGCCAAAGACATATAATACACACACACACACACACACACACACACACACACACACACACACCACATTTGCCTTAGATATACTGCATGAAAAACAATTTTTAAAAATTACTGCACATAGTGCCAGGTGTGGTGGCTCACGCCTGTAATCCCAGCACTCGGGAGGAGAGACAGGAGGATTGCTGAGTTCGCGGCGGCTTGCCTGGGCTACATAGTGAGCTCAGGGCCAGCCTGAACTGCAAAGCGAGACCCTGCCTCAAAAAAACAAACAAACAAAAATTACTGCACATAAAGCAAACAGGTTAATTGAATGTACTTCTAATCAATGAAATGGCAGAAGAAATACCATTGAACGTAAATATTTTATAGAAATCCTAATTAAAATACATTTCCATCTAGTTCCTTGTAGACAGTTCAGAAAATTGTAGTAATGTTGGGGTATTTATTGGCTGTATGGATATTTTTATTCATGAGGGAGGAGTTTAATACTCATAACACCTAACCTGTCCCTATAAATAAGAAGGACCACAAGAAAAAGTAAAATGGGCTGACTAAAAGTCAACTAGAGGCAATCATGGTGGCCCCCACCTATAATCCTGTCACTGAGGAGGCTGAAGCAGGAGGATTTTGAGTTTGAGACCACCTGAGCTACACAGTGAGCTCTAGGCCAACCTAGACTACATGGCAAAACATTGCATTTAAAAATAATCAGTAAAAGAATATGTGTTTCACTGTGTTCTTATAATTTTACCTATCACATTCATCCTTATTAATTTAGTCAGATAAAAAATATAACTTGAAAAACAGCATTATACCACATTACATGCACAGGGCCAACTAGTAAGTTGTTAACTAATTTGAGAGTTGCTTAGACACATTGCTAAAATACCTTTTACTTCCTAAGTTTTCCTTTCTCGCCTTTTAAAAGTCTTCAACATTCTAACATTCAAAATAACTCACTATCACTGCTCTCCAACTACTGTTCCTCATGAAAACCCATTCATCACCTAAACGAGTGATTTTTACACACTGTGTTGCTCCTAGGCTAAATTGGCACAAGTCCCTCTTATCTAATAAACATCCAATCCTACTCCAGCTCACAGGAGGAAGAGGGTACAGTCTCATTCACAGATGGAGCCAAAGCCTTGAAGAGCATGCGAGGGTGGGGACGGGGGATAGGGAGGGGGAGGGGAGGATGCAGGAGACCTCCGGAGCCTGAGCTCTACGTTCCTTATTGTTTCCATCTCAACTCTGGCCATTCTCTTTTTTAAACAGAATTCTGGTGTTTCTCCTTCTCAAAATTTGTTTCTTCCCTCTATGTGTCTGGAACACATTGTTCTCATTACATAGATGGTGCAAGGCCTGTCTGTTCCTGCCTAATCAGCCTTTTTATAAAGTAACTGCTTTTATTAGCACGTGTTTGCAGTACACCATGTTTACATTCAACTTTAGGAGTAGGTACATATGCTTGGCATATCCTACTTTGCTATACTCTGCTTCCCTTCCCCTCTACCCTAACCCTCCATCTCTGGGTCTCCTAACAGAAACACTAAACCTGCTAGAAAACAGGTTAGGTAGAATTCTTGGAGACAGTGGCATAGGGCAAGACTTTATGAACAAAATCTCAGCAGCACGGGACTGGAAGAAGTGATCAACAACTGGGATCTTGTTTACAAAAGATTGATTTCTTTCTTCCCTATTGTCTACTTAAAAAATATTTATACTCATGTAAGAGAAGGTATCCAATATTTAAACTTGCATACTTGATTAATTTCACTTCACATTATGGCCTGATGGTGCATCTATATCCTACAAATGACTCAAATTCGTCTTTCTTTATGGCAGAGTAGTACTCCATGATGTATAAACACCACATTTTCATTAGATATTCCTTTCTTGATGGACATATTCACACATGATCCCATTTCCTAATGAATGGCACACTGGGAAGCAGGAACCGTGATGGTCATTTCATTATGGAGAATCAGATTACTGGAGGTTCCTGGGCTTGCAAGTGGTGGGCACAGAACGGGACGCAGGTCTGCTGATGCTCAGCCTGGCAAGATCTTCAATCACTTCCATTGTGTGAGTGAAAACAGCAGGAAAGAACAGGAGAAGGCAGCAAGGGAATAAATAACCCATTGTTGAAGTTGGGGGCGAGTCTGGACAATTCCAAGAATAAATACATTAGGCCAGAAGGGAAAAATTTAACAAGGTGCATTTGGAAAATACCAAGTCCAGGCTGAGCCCAAAGTGTGTTTCAGGCCCAGGACTCTAGCTGAGAAACAAAAGGTCATGAGTAGCTTCTGATTTAGGGTTCAGTCCTCACTGAACATATAAACAAAGCACGTGTTTCAAAAACACCTGTCACTTGGTAACTACTGTTCTTTATGAGCTGGAGATGTTGGTTTTAGAGATGGAAAATAAGAAATCCAAGAAGCTCTGAGACAGCCGGGCAGAGGAAAATGTCAATTTGGTAACTGAAAAAGAAGCAACATTGGGGCACTATTAATAGATTTATAATTTTAAGCTTTTAACAATGAGCAAAAGGGCCTAACATTTTCAAAAGAGTGTCAAATGAAACAGGAGAAGCAAAAAAAAAAAAAAAAAGATGTTCTTTCTGAGTGCCTTACCTAAGAATAACTTCCTTTACATGAAAACTTTTTTTTCCTTAAACTAATGGAGAAATCAAAATAAAAGACTCTAAACCTATCCAGTAAACAGTTATCATGGTGTCAGGAAGGAAAACAAAGAGATAAAAAATTAAAATTCCCAGAAAAAGATGTCCAGCATTTTTAAGGGCACACTGGAATAGATCCATACCACAAAGCAGCCTTTATCTTGTCTAAGAACTAGTCCAAACTTAAAACATTGCATATTCATAGTCATGCCTTGTAGAATTATTCCTAAAGAGTGTAATGTAACAAAAAAACCCCAATAAACTTGAATCAACAGACTTGTCAATCCAAAAATAAAGAATATTTTAATCAAGAGTCTGACATTCTCCATTACGTTAAGAATATAGTTGGCTACTAAGGAGCAAGCAACATATAAAAGTCCTGTCAAGGTCAAAACTAGATAAGAGAGGGCAGATCCCACTAAATTTTATATCCAGGAAGACATTCGAGAGACATAAGAAACTTAAAAGTATTGTTTTCTTACTTCACTGATCGTATGCTCTGAATTGTGTTGATCAATTTGGGATTTTAAGTGTTGTTGTGTGTTACTTTCTGGACTGCAGACTGGCCTGTGTAATTCTACTATCTATCGATTCCAAACTTCTACAGATTGTCTTACTGAAACTTATAAACTTCCTGATAAGGCTATCACATGGTTGAAAAAGTTGTCTCCCCTTTCTATGCAATTTTCTGAGGTGTTTCTATTTCAGCTTGACTTGTCACACAAAAATGCATTTCTGGCCTTGCAAAATCACATGGATTGTCTTGTTGAAAGGAACCAGGAATTCACATATCATGCAGTCATCTCTTTTAGCACCTGCAGGCCACAGTCACCCGATCATTCTAGAAGCCGAGCCAAGACCTGTCTTCTCCAATCAGCTCCAAGTCTACAGTTGCCAGTCTACCGTGTCCCTATCTCACAGTTCTTCACAAAAATGCAGTAGCTCTCTCACTCTGCCTCAGAATAGATTTAATCAATGTCACGCTATTTTTTTCTCCTACTATTTGTAGGCTATAACAATGGAAGTGTATTTTTGTAGGAACTGCAGACGTTTCTTAGTTTTTGTTAATCAATGGGAGGAAAAGCAGAGAAAATAAAAAGCAACATAAAATTAGCATATATTAAGTGCTTATTTTATGCCAGGGACCGTTTCTATAGATTATACAATTTAGGCCTTCTGTTGCCCTCGGAAGAGGTCACTAATGTCATCCTTATCTTCCAGATGTGCTCACAGAGTGTCAGTAACTGGCCACAGGGCTACGCCTAGGAGTGAGGACCCCGATAGGACCCCAGGAAGTATGGCTCTGCAGCCTGTGGCCTTATACATTAACTTGTGTACACTGTCTTGTACAGAAATTCAATTTAAAGAGATTTTTGTCAATCCCCTCATTCCTAATGAAATTGCTGGTAGAGTTAAAATAGGGTAAAGAAAGCAACTCCTCAGGAACAGCCTAGAAATCAATGCAAAACCATCTATGCATCCTTCATAGTATTTAAACTCAACATATTTATTGGTTTAAGGTACCACAATGGTGGGGATTTAAAATGGTTTAAAAATAAAGCTTAATAGAAAGGAGACACTGAATCAGACAAAGTAGAGATGGCACAGAGTATTTCCAAATACGAGTTCTGGGCCACACCTGCAGGCTGTGGCAAGGTCTGACCTGTTAGCGTTTGGACAAGTTCCAATAGAATCTGGTTCTCAGACACTGATGGGAAAGGGAAAGAGAGGGACCAGGGGAAGTGTCTGTAATTTTTGAACTGTTCTGCAGAGTTCAACAGTTTGTTGGGTAGGAGGTAGTGTTTCTAGAGTACATAACTTCTGATACTTTCTAAAATTAGCTTTTTTCCTCCTGCACCTACCATGACTAGGAGAATATTATTTTAAATGTAGTTCTTTTTACTTTATACCTGTCTGCTCCACCATAAATTTCATTGTACAATAGTTTATTTGGCTTTTTAAAAATCTTTATTGGTACATTGTATATACACACCATATCATGATCACAGACAATGAGAATTTGTACCAGTATATGACACAATTCCTCATTTTTTCCCATTTGAGTGCAAAATGAATATTTCTACTCACAAGTTCACAAAACAAACCAAAAAACACAAAAGTCTATATTTATGCACTATTCTAAATATCAATGCGTAGCTGTAATGAATACTGTTTCAGATTCTAGCCTGTAGCACAGGTCAATAGTAACAGACCATTCTAAGGTTAATTATATATTTATAATACTATGAATGCTATGCTTTTATTACTTGAATGTTTTCATTTTTAAAGTAATCTAATAGTTATTAATGACTAAGAATGTGTTTACAAAATAACTATTTCCATAAAAATAATTTTCTTTTAAATCCACTTCTATAGTTCCTGATCACGAAAATATATTTCCATAGGAAATTTAGATAGATAGTATCTTTTTGTAAAATATGTCTCTCAAGGACTTCAAATCAATAGAGACTGACTTCTTAAGAGTTTGGAAATTCAAAAAAAATTCTCTAAACTAACATTACAAAATACAAATACCAATTTTTAGAATATAGATTTATTTTCTGAAAGTAGCTTATTTTCTCTATCTTACTGATGATTCTGGCTTCAACATTAAAATTCTCGTATTCTTCAATTTCTGTATAGATTTTACATGTAGAGACATGTGTAAGTATGTATTACATGCTCAACTCCAAACGGAGAAAAAACTACCAAGCCTATCATGTTCTTCAGTTTCCAATGTTTATGGACGTGCTTAAATAGTTTAGCAAGAAAATTTAGTGTGGGGAAAATGGTAAGTTATAGGGTAGGAAGCAGACACTTAGCTTCAAGCTGTGAGGCAGGTACTTTATACCATAAACCTTCTTTATACCATAAACTGTACACATATTACATAGTCACTTGTTACTTGATGACTGAGAGCGAAACAAATCAAAACATAAGCATAAAAAATAGAATTTGACCTCAAAGCCAGAAAATTTTGATCATTTGGGGCAGTGAACACTATGATAGGCATTAAATTTTGACCTGCTACTTTAACTAAATTTAATGTTTGCCATGGTGATCAACTCTTTCTAGCTTGCTTCTTCCCTACTAGCAATTAAGTCTAATATTCTGAGTGCTTTTCATAATCTTAAAAGGAAATTTAGAAAGCCATCTTTTGCTATTTTTTCCCAAGCCCAAATTAATTCATTATAAGGAAGGTTGTTTGAAAATCTGAGTACTAAACAAACTTAGAAGCTGTAATTTTCCTGATAGTGAAACCCTCCTTTTTGTTCTGCAAGCAGGAGGGCAGCATGGCATCCTCCTTTCTGCTTATTATTCATAAGTCAAAAGTATCTTTTATGTCCCACTGTAGTTTTGAAAATGCCAGAACCAAATTCGAGAGGTTAATTCATGCCATTAGCTGTCACGTTTAGGAAATGCTTGCCTATTTCCATGTTTGTCAGGAAAGTCATATATAAAGTGTGGGGAGAGGGCGTGGTGGAACATTACTTTAATACCGGGGTCTACATTTATTCTTCTGGCTTATTAACACATGCTATTGCTCTTGAAGTCACAAAGATTAAATAGCAAAGCATAATTTGCAGTGATTTGCCTAGCATCATGATCAATAAAAAGAGCCGCAGAAAGAATCAAAGACAGCCCTTGCTTCTCAAAATGCATACTAACTCACTGACTGCTATGATCATAGTATTAAATTGATTAAATGCCTTTGGACCTCAGAATACCTTCTAATATTAGCAGTAGGGTCATAGATTTGAATTTTGAAATGGATTTTTCTAGTCTTGTTTCCAGTCCTAATCAACTATTACTCATTCTTCAAGATGATCATGAAAATATCCCTGAAGACTTCAGCCTATAATGACTTTTCAACTTTCAAATGATAGTCCATATAATAGTGTTAGAATTTGTAAACTGTTTTCCTAGTTTTTTATGGCTGCATTATTTTTAATCCAATTTTAAGTTGTGGTGAGTGGAGTTAAGGTCTTGAGCTGTACCAAACTATGCAGAAAGTCTTTATTCCTTCCCCATAATCTCCACCCCAATCCTAAGACATGTGACTTGGCATAGAAGCCACCGATGGGTACATGATAATAAGACAAGTATAACTGGTCTAAGTTCATGCTGTGCTGCTATAACAGAACATCCAAGTGCATAAAGAACAAAAGTTTCTCATAGTTCTAGAAGCAGGGAAAGCTAAGCTCAAGGTCCCACATTGGCAAGGGCCTCTATCATGTACCCTCCCAAAGCAGAAGAGGGAATTATTAAAAAAGCACCCAGGAGATAGAGGAAAGGGCAGGGGGGTCAGACTCACCCTTTTTATCAAGGAACTCCCCACTCAACAGCTAACCCATTCCTGCGGTGATGGCATTCATCTACCCATAAAGGCAAAACCTTCACCACCTATTCACTCATAAAGGTCCTTCCCCTCAACACTACTGCTTTGGGGCTGAACCCAACACACAAAGTTTGGGTTATGCATTCAAATTGCAGTGTGAATGGGGAAGTAAATTAAATTTGAAATTTTAAAATTAAATAGATACAAAATGTTAACTACACAATTTTAATTGGGTATATTTTGCATTGATTCAATTTTGATCAACTAGGCATAGCCCCATTTCTAAATCCCAAATAGCAGGTTATTTCCTGGAGATTCTTTAATTTCTTTGATGAGCGGACCAATTCTGGGCCAACCTTCCCAACAGAAAGGGTTGAGATAGAGCACTTACTATTTCCCACCATTTGCCAACTAGAGCTTCCTTGTATTGCTGGTGATCAATACTGCCTTCCATGGGGGCTGCTCACCACCGTGGTCTTGCAGTGAGGCTAATACAGAACAGAGGTGAAGCCAAAGCACAACAGCGCAATGACGACAGAGCAAGAAATAAAGTTTATTAAATAGTCAGAGTCTGCGGAATACCACAGAACCACTTAGTCAATCCTGACCATGACTGTCCTCACATCAAAAACACAGATCCAAAGGAATATAGCTTATTTATGAAAGTTACCTTGGGGAGTATATTAGACTAACTCTAGCCTTCCAGGCCTGCAAAACAGTGTGAAATGCCCAGTGAGGAAGTGAAACCTGGTGTGCAAATGATCTTTCAGGGTTTTTTTTTTTCTGAATCCTTTAACTCTAAGTTATTCAGTCTCTCCCTGAAAGAAATAAAGTGAGTGCCATTCTCTTAGGACAACAGCTCTACTCTGGTAAATTTTTTAAACCTACACTTTTTTACTAGTTTGTTTTTTAAATTTGCATTTCTACTTTTTTTCAACTTCTGAAAACTGCGATGTACAATCGAAATGTATGAACGTATAAATTTTAAAACAACTATTACTGTAAAATAAACTTTGGCATTACCTCTCCTAAGTATGTTTCCCCTTGCTCACAACCCACTTATGCCATCATTCTTGCCACTTTCTGAAGCAGTTCTGGGAGTCCTTTTTCATTGACTGTCTTTATCAGTTGTGATAAAAGTTTAGCCAAGCCTGCTACTGTTATCCAGGGGAAAGGCAAGCCCATAAAAACGCGACCATGTTCTTCATGGACGATAGTCCTGGATCGGTCACCTTGCAACTTCTGTGCCTTTCACAAAGTCAGAATGACAATGAAAGGTCCACATGTTGAGTTACTCAATATGCAGAGGCAGCTAAGGTAACTCACCTAAAGACAGTCATGCAAGGGCCTTCCAGAACAGCTTCAGAATATGGCTAAAAGATGGGATATACGTGGTTGAAGACACAAGGAGTATAATAAATTTAATAAATTTCTGAAATCTAAACATTCTCCGTGGTTTTCAATCAGACCTCATGGTGTCTGAATTGCCTTTATGTTTTCTAACAAATTAATTTTACTTACAAAAGGATACAAAGGACTTTCTTTTCCTTTTTTTATTTTTTACCATTTTTGGCTAAATAAAATACTGTGTATTTTCAGGATATTATATGGCAAATTCCATTTTTATACCATATAATACAACCACACAATTTTAAATCCAGAATACATGTCGAATTTCATTTCTTTGCTATATACCATAGCCACAGAATTTTAAAGCAAGAAGGGATATTAGCAATAATCCAGCCTGGGTTCATTAGTTCTTAGACTGACACGACTGCAATACAAGGGGGTTATTTGTCTGATTCGAGATTATATAGCTACGTAGGTGCCAAGTAAGTTAAGATTCAAGTTCAGGTGGCATGATCTCTCACTTTCTGTAAGTAAATTGAATGCACATTTATCAAATAATACATTGTCCACTGACACCAGAGAAGAGAAGGGACGGAAATGCAGAATATCCACCATGTTCAAAGCCTCCGATGACTCTGCGGCACATGAGTTGAATCCCCGACTCCTGAGCAGGCCAAAGAAGCCGCGTCCTCCCCAGCCCCTCACTAGATTCATGCCCCAACCCTCTCACCCCACGTGGACGGTGCGCTCTGGGACACCCCCTTCCCTGGCTACCCAAGCCCTCCAGCGTCACTGTCCTCAGGGAGCTGTGCTAACTGGCTCCTGGAAGCGGGCACACTCCCCGCCGATCCCTTGCCCCGCTGCCTGCCCAGTCCGCTGCACAGTCCTCGTTCCGGTTCCTACTTGCACCACGGTACAAGTTCTCCTGGGAAACACTTGGGGGAGAGTGACACTGCCCTGCCGCAGCCGGCTGGCATCGGTGGGTGCCACCTGCAGGTTTCCCTCACTGGACTCAAAGGTCCTTAACTGGTTAAAAGACAAAACAAAAACAAAAACGAAAAACAAAACCTCCTGAATATGCAACTCTCCCTTACAAACTACACAATCATGTGGGAAAGCGCCTCCCGGATGAACGATAACTTGAAGGGAAATGATCACTGCAGACTCTAAACTGAACCCATATTCTTCCCTAAATTTGCTGCCCCTCCTGGATTTCCTAGCAGAGTGGTTGGTTACACCACAGAACCGGTAGCTTCAATTAGAAAAAGAACACATCCTTTTCTCATTCTCTGAGAAATTTCTCATTTCTCAGCCATTTCTCATTCCCTTAATCCACACACACACACACACACACACACACACACACACACACACACACACACAGTATTTTGCTAGATATTAAGAATCCCACTGTGAACTAAGTACACGTGCATTCAGCGCATGCGCAGAGACAAATGAAAAACAGGGCAGAGGCACTGGATGGAGAGAACCAAGAGAAGGCTGTGGAGGAGGAGACCACGGCCGCCAGGGAGTCCTTCCAACAGCCGGTCCCCTCTGCACTTACTGGTGTCACCGTGGGTCGCAGTCTCCTGCTTCATGCACCTGGCCTTCAACGCATCTGGTGCCTGAACGTTGCCACCTGTATAACTTGTTAAAGTGCTGAGAAAGGGCTACAGATGTGGCCTTGTATGAGCGATACCCGAGCATCTGTGAGGCACTGGGTTCAAGCCCCGGTGCGTGGGGTGGGCAGAGTATCTATCAATCAATCCATCTTCAGTTTACGTGGCCACAGGATTATCTTCCCAAATCACAGATGCGGCCGTGACAGTTCCAACCTACGTCCTCGAAAGGCTTTAGGGAAAGTGTCACAACGATCTCTCCATCCAAGATTCAGTTATGATAATTCTCAACCTATGTCCTTCGATAGCTCTAGGAAAAATTAAAATATGAGGCCCTTTAAAAGTGACCTCCATCCATCTCTGCACACCTGAGCAGGCATCTTTGCCCAACTACGAGGCCACTCAGCTTTGACCACAAATACTCTTCCTGGGCCTGGATGCTCCATCAAACTCCTTTCCTTTTATAACTTCCCAGCACCTTCAAGAGCCAAGTCAAGCGTGGCCTCCTGCTACCAAGGCTTCCCTGAATATTTATTTACATGCCCTTCTTATCAGCTCCTGTCACGCTCAGAGCACACTACCAATACCATCCACCATGCCACATGACCCACCAGACCAGCGACAAGGCACAGTGGTCCTGTATTCCCACCTCCCAGTACACAGCACAGTGTCCAATGACAGACTGCATGAATGAACGCTGTGCAGCTTTTTCTTAGGTATACAAGAACCACGCTTAACTTTCTCTGCGTTTATAGCCCATAACACAAAATAGACACTCAATGAATGTTTGCTGAAGAAATTCTTAACACCTTGATAGTTATTTATTAAAGATGAACATTAAAATTCATGAAAAACTCATTGTAAACTTATGTGACTCTGAAATTCAAAAATTGAAAAGGAGTAACTAGAACATCTTACAATTCTGTAATTTTTTTCATCAGTCTACTTTTCTTTTTGTTCTTTGCGTAATTCCCTGGTCTGCTTACTAGGTTTCCAAATTTTATATTTTGACAATTGGATGCATTTCACTTGAAGAACAAAAAGCCAGTCTGTGTCTAGAAAAGCAAGTGGCTAAGGAAGGATGTGTGATATTCTCATTACAAGTATCTGTAGGTAACTAACAAGAAAATTGGCAAATTGTATTTTTGCAAATTAAAAAAAAATGAAGCATACTTAAAATGAAGACTGTCTAATCTCATTTCCCCTGGTAAATGGCTGCTTAATACCAAAGGAGTCGGTTCCTCTTTCTGTTTATCACGGTGGAGGATTTAGTCCTTTCACGTTATGTAAGACTAAGTCAACCCTTATTTCCTGTTTTCCAGATATCTTAATGCTTCTGCCAAACGACTCATCCCTCTGTTTTTAATTAGCTTGTATATAATACTGTCTTCATTTCAGGAGGCTCACATCTTCATTTCAGTCGATTTTACTGTCTACTTCCTGCTCATCTAACATTCAGTAGCTTTAACATAAAAATTATAACATATGAAATAGTACTTCATAATTCAATTAGTATGTGAGACTAGTCTTGTTCTTAAATCCCTGGCTTCCTGAGGTTTAGATATTTTATTCTAAATCCACATTTAGAAAACTTAGATCAATAAAACTTACATTGAAGCACTTCTCTTGAGATTTCATGTTTTTTATAATAAAAGTACAAATTGGGATGTGCCAGTAATTAATTTCCAAGTAATAACTTTCTTTGATTTGTGGATATCTGGGGGCCTAAAGAAAAACACTTTCTTTTTAGAGATTATATAAATACATACATATAGCTTCATGTATATATGATCAAATATATGATCAAATAATTTGAAATTAGATCCCATTTGTCATGACACACAAGCACTTTAGGTTGAAAAACACAGGAAAGTGCAAAGTTTACAGTGAAAAATTATATAAAAAGTCAAATTAAACAGAACCTTGTGACCTAAATGAAATGAAAGAGTAAAGAGCTATTTTTCACATGACTTTAGGTCTGCAGATGATTCCAAACAATCTGAGAGAATAACATGTGTTGTATATTAAATTATGTAATAATACATAAAACATTCAATTCCCAAACACTTCCTCAATG
The DNA here is from genome assembly GCA_004025085.1 of Thryonomys swinderianus. Taxonomy (NCBI): domain Eukaryota; kingdom Metazoa; phylum Chordata; class Mammalia; order Rodentia; family Thryonomyidae; genus Thryonomys; species Thryonomys swinderianus. The sequence goes on from PVIC010008502.1 coordinate 15,828, forward strand.
TGAAGTTACATTATTACCAGTAGACAAGAGAGGAAGGTTTTAGAAGTTGTCCAGTTATCAGTTTATGTGCAATGTATAACAAAACCAACTTGTGAGGATGTTACACATTCAACTTTAATTTCACTTGTATGGAACTGTCAGAATTTTTTTCTCTCACTTTTTCTTTTTGAGACAGGTTCTCGCTTTGCAGATCAGGCTGGCCCTGAGCTCACTATGTAGCCCAGGCAAGCCTCGAACTCAGCAGTGACTCCTGTCTCTGCCTCCCAAGTGCTGGGATTACAGACGTGAGCCACCAAGCCCGGCTTTTCTCCCACTTTTAATTGAAACTTTAAAGCTTAATTGTAATTAATTTCATTTCTTTTTAATACATTAGACCTAATGAAATAAGTAACTATTGAGTGATTAAAAATTTACTTAACATCTTGCTTGATGCAGACTAGAAAAAAAATGTTACCTCAATAGTTAAATCCAACTTTAGCACGGATAACTTTGTCTTCATTTTGCAACGTACAGGACATCACAATTACTATACCCACTGAAAATTTCGAAGGAATACTTTATGGGTGAGATTATATTCATCTTCATAAATAACCAAAGAAGCAGACATCCTACTTCAGACAAATAATTTATCTTGCTCATACAACCAGAGATAACTCAATAAATAATATGCTAAATGACATTTATAGAAACTCAGAAAGAAGATTTTCCATTCTGGAGCGGGGTTATGATGCCACCTCTCATTTATCAAGGAAGTCGGTGCCACAGGGGGCTCCCGCTAATCATGTCTGGTAAGAGCCTTTGGGGGAGCTGAATGCCTATTTGCTGGAAGATGATACTGAGAGATGTTGCTTTGGGGAGACAGAAATGAGAAGAAACTGCTACTGAATAATGTGTTGGGGCTATTTAGACAAACTTGAACTTGTAAGTTGATGGTTTGTTGCCCGAGGAGAGATCAGTACATTTTCCAGCAGACAGATCAGAGAGAAGACCTGGACCCGCTCTTCAACGTAGGCAGCTTCTAAAGTACTAGATCCAGCAGGTCACCGGTGGCAGCTGGAACAATGATAAGACAGAGGTGCGGATGGCACTGAGAGATATCACTTAAATGTGAGTGTTTTTCCCACCAAGTTTTAAATTTAATGCCTCCCAACAAACAGCACCCAGGGAACAAACCTTCAAAGTAGACGTAATGTCATTTTCCACATGAGATGCCCCTAACTTCCAGAGGCTAAATACTCATTTAATGGTACAGTTGGAGTTTTGAACACTCCAGAGACCGCACTCCTCACCAGCACACCCATGTATCTTGCATTTCAGTTAATGTGGAATGCTGCAAGACTAGACTTTGAAAAAGCAGGTGGTTTCATGAAATTCCAAGAAAATTTAATTACTACTTTTTGCTTTCACAGATGTGTGGCCTGAAGAGCATGAAGTACACTAGAGTCATCTTAGCAGACTGCTACGAGCCAAATTAGAGGCCACGGCACTTCAGAGGTTCTCCAAAGTTCATATTCAAAAGGGATTCCTGCTGTATAGTTGATTAACTTCCTTAATGGTCTTGAGGAACATGCAGTAAGAAGGCAGTGAGGAAGTGGCACAGGCCTGGAATACCATCATTTCGTGCACTGTATACAGTAAGTTCACTTCTGTAAGGAGACTGGCAGCAGAAAACAGTGGTAAATTTCTGTTGGCTGAAATCACCAGTTTTTGTCAGAAAAGCAATTCTGAATTTTTTTCCCTGCACATGTGTAAGGTTGTTTGGAAAACCCATAACTCAATGATTAATGTGGCTGTATTTACTTATGAAGACTCAGTGTACAACCTCTAACACAACATAGGTATTATGTGCCTAATTACAATGAGGAGTAAGCAAAGGATTACATGAAAATGTGTTTGTTTTGTGAATGGTGATTAGCACCAGGATGAACCCTCCACACACAAACTCAGGTGAGAAGCTGTGGTGTCAGCATCATACTCAGGACCAGCCTTTGGTGTCAGACTTGGATTCAAACAGCTTTAGCTCTGTCTGCTTCTGTGAGTCCGGTAACTCCTAAAAGCTGTTCGCATCTGGCTCTTCCCTGGTAAAGCATGGTGAAAATATCTGGGATTCTAGAAAGTGAGCTGTGAGAGGGCTAAAAGCTCATTTAGACTGTTTCCCTTGGAGATGTCTCATCACTACCATTTTGCTCACACACAGTGACTGCCCAAGCCTTTACCAAATACATAAGGGATCTGAAGAACTTGAGTTTATCGGCACATTTTAGGAATACACTATGCTCACATTCCTTATTGGTGATTTGTACCTGTACATAATATATCTTGATTCTTATTTTTTTTCACCTGAAATCATTTTATAGGTTAAAAGAAGTCATACAAATAAAGCATCCCACACAGTATTTGGTGCAAAATAATTTTTCAGTGAATGTTGTTGATCTTCTTTCCTTGGGCAACTCAAGATATTTTCCTGCATATTTTATTTTAAATCTTTTATCTTTTGCTACAGCAAGTAAGAAAAAAATTACTTATCAAGTAAGAAAACCTTGCCACCAAAGTGCATGAAAAACAAGAGCATGAGGATTTGTAATACATCACTGTAGACTCAGATGAACCAACATCCAACCACTGTGGAAAGTTCCAATGTGGTTACAGACATAGCATAGTTACTTTAAACTTTTTTAAACTGTCCTTTTATAGAAATTCTGTTGGAAATCATTATAGAACAAAAAGGTTATTCATACCTTTAATGAGTAGTCCTTGTCTAACTTGGAAAATGCTGTCACTATGTAAAATCAGTAATAAGATTCTATTAAAATGATTTTCATTTTAAAAAATGCTTTCAGAAACATAGATCAGAATTTAATTATCCTCTAATTAAAGCAAGGATATCATGGCTGACTTGTCAAGTATGTTAAATCAATGTTCTCTGCGGTTAAATTTCCTACTGTTTTATCTAATTATTTACTCATTCGGTCTTTCTTTAACAAGTGGGCAGTATTCGCTAGAACAAATTCAAATACCATTTGTTCTTAGATGTGGGAAGCTGATGTCCACAGGGAGACTCGGCATGGTATAAAATGATGCCAAGTATACAATCAGATTTAGTATGAGTTGGAGGGCCAGGGATGTAGCTCAGTGGAATGGTGCCTGTGTGGCAAATACAAGGTCCTGAGTTCAGTCCCCAGGACTGCAAACAAACAAATAAATAAAAAGGAAACAAATAAGAGTTGAGACTCGAAATATTTTTGCCTAAGGAAGACATCAGAAGATACAAAAATATTTATTACAGACAAAGAAAATGTATATATTGCTTATAACAACATAAGGGGGCGAACTAGCACAATGTCGTCCAGAATACAAGAGTGTGACACATTTTGGACACGAAGGGAAGATGGTGTTGAAAAGCTAGGAGTCAAAGAACAACTGAGTGACAAAATCAAGGCTGAGCTGTTCTTCCGTGGTCAGTGTGTAACTAGCTCTAGTTTCATAAGGGCTGTGCATGAAGAACTATGTGTCATATACTGTTCGACCCAGAGGTATATAAATCATGCAGATTATAACGTGGATTGGTTTCCTTAGAGTTATGAAACATCACTGCTTCCCTGTGACAGCTTGTGAGGAGAGCAGCGTGTGCCAGTCCTCAGTGCGTTTCTCTCCTTCCACTCCTTGCTGAGTAGATTCCCTTTCTCACTCTTCTCCCCTCATTAAAAGCGATCCTTCTTATCCCTCATCCAAGCTAAGGAATAAGTGACCAACATCAATCCCAAATACAAGTTCCTATAACTGATGGGTAAGTAAGCACAGAATAAAAACATTCAGCTCTACCACAGAGCTCCAGGTAGAAGTGCCACCGGGAGACTGTGTGCTGAAATCCACTCGCAACCCAAGTGCTCAGCTTGAAAGGGAAACAGAAGCAACTGAAATGAACAGACACTTCTTAGAAGCACAAATTGCTAATAAATACATTAAAGACGTTCCACAACTCTGGCCATTAGGGAAATGCAAATTAAAACAAAAATGAGATTCCCTCTTACTGCAGAAAGGACGGCTGTCATCAAGAAAGGAAAAAATGCTGGTAAAGCTGCAAGGGAAGAGGAATCCTTCTACATTTTTGGTAGAAATATAAACTAATACAACCACTATGGAAATCAGAATGAAGACTGGTCAAAAACTTAAGGACAGAAATCCCATTCAAGCTAACTGTTTCTCTTCTAGATATCTTCTGGAAGAGTTAAGGACAACATGTAATGGAGTTTAGGGGTAATTAATGAAGAAAGAAAAGAAAAGATTGTTAAAAAAAAAGGAAACAATGCTTGTGTATCTAGGGGTGGGGGAAGGGGGGGTAAGGGAGGGGTAAAATGAGAATTAAGTTGTGTCATATACCGTACAAATTCTCAATGTGGAGTGTAACTGTGATATGTGTATATATATATATATATATATATATAAAATGTACCGATAAAATGTACCAATTAAAAAATACAAAAAGGAAAAGAAAAGGATTTCCTAACTCCACCTAAAACCTTGTCATTCAAAATGTCTGATGAGCTCCATAAGGAAAAGTTCTCCAGGAAGAACCGTTATCCTTTCTCTGTACAGCACCCAGCCTCGATCTGAACTCAGGTTTGGAAAACTCCATCAAGTGAAGAACACAAGTAAAAGATGCTTCTCGGAGACATACAGTACTTAGAAGATTAAAATTTTAACATTTTGGCTGGGCGTGGTGGCTCATGCCTGTAATCCCAGCACTTGGGAGGCAGAGGCAGGAGGATTGCTGAGTTCGAGGCTTGCCTAGTCTCCATAGTGAGCTCAGGGCCAGCCTGAACTACAAAGCGAGACCCTGTCTCAAAAAAAAAAAAAAAATAACATTTTGGAGACTTCACTGCCAATTATAGAAATAAGGAAATGCACCCAGAGGAATCTAACTTGTTTACTGCAGTACAACTTTTCTATGTATCAATCATTTAAATCACCTCAGACAGAGGCAAGCTGTTATGTCTTTTTACTTTCTTTTTATTTTGTTTTATTTTTTAAAATTTTTATCTTTATTGGTACATTATATATACACATGATCACAGTCAATATTGGGAATTTGTACCAGAATATGACATAATTTAATTCTCATTTTTTCCCGTTCCCCTACCCACCCCACAACCCTCCATTCCCTAAATACACGAGCTTTGTTTCCCTTTTTTTACTACTGTTTTCTTTATGCCTCATGTATTTCTAAATCAGTTTGAATGACCAGAAACATTTTCCTAATCTTCAGTCTAAATGACTGCGTTTTATATGCTAGCCATTTTCCAAGCACTATCTTAAAGCACCACAGTGAAAGGAAAGAAGAAAAGAAAGAAGGAAAGACAAGTAAAGGGAAGGGAAGATTTCACTTTCTTTCTGATGACCACGAAGAGCAGTTTTTCTACCACTACTGTTACCATCCTGAGATTCTTCTCTAAGTAAAACTCTGACCTCTTCTGGGTCATCCGTTCTAGATTTGCTAATCCTCTGTGTGAATATGCCAGTGTTTTAATTTTTGAAATCTTGCACTAAAATATGGAAGGCAACACGGCCAGGGTGGTCAAGACAGTGGAGGCTTTTAAAAAAATTAATCTGGCCCCAAACACCACACTTAGTACTGTCGAGGGCTCCACACTGTCACTTGCTCTTAGAAAACCCATATGATATGGGACCTGAAGTCAACCCGGATCTTTTTTTTAATTGAATTCTTTATTGGTATAATTTATATACATCTCAAAATCACGTATAACATTGGGGAATTTGTACCAGTATATGACAAAAGTTAATTCTCATTTTTACCCATATCCCTACCCACCCCCACCTCCTCACCCCCTTTATACATGCTCTTTTACTTTCTTTCTGTATTATATTTATTCCTTCCACTCATCACATTCGCACACCAAGTTTCCTATAGAAATTTCCCACTCTATAAAAGCTATCATACTTTCTAGAGCTCATTTGCATCTACAGGTGTTCATACCAAAGAGAAGATCCGGAAATTGTCTATCTGTGATCTATTGATTTCACTTATTAGTATATCCTCCAGGAGTCTCCATTTGCACCTAAATGGATCGATCTTGTCATTCTTTATGGCAGAGTAATACTCCATTTTGTAAAAAAACCCCACATCTTCTTTATCTGCTCTCCAGTTGATGGACATTTGGGTTGTTCCAAGATTGAGCTATCACAAACTGAGCTGCTATGAACAAGGGTGTACATCTGTCTTTCCAATGTGAGTTTTTAAATTCTTTTGTCAACCCGGATCTTTAAGCCTTACTTTTTCTTTCTTCATTAGCTTGTTGATGACTATGTAGACTCTTTCCACACTGAACTGTATTAAAATCTAAGTACAAAACCCTATTTCCTCCTCTTCAATTAAATCTTGTTGGTATTTTAACTGGAATTTAATGAGAAAAACTCTTACATCCTAGTTGTGTCATTTGCATGCTAACAACATAGCTTGCATTTTAACATCAAAGTGTTCACATCCCTAGGCATGGGTTAGCCACTGATATATTAAGTTGGATGATGCCTTAACTTGTTTTATAATTCTGATCTTGTTTTATTTTTTCCCAAGACTACTGTACTGTGTATGGAACTATGATAATCCTTATATACCTTGTTAATAAACACTTGTTTATTAATAAGCAGGTGATCCTACCTCCCACCTAAATGATTGAAATTCAATTTCATAAAAAGGAAAAGAATGTCTTTGTATTTTAAGCAGTTAAAATGTTCATTTGTTACTACATATAAGAAGTAACAGTTTCAGAAGACAGTGTAGCAATACAAAATGCTATCAGTTTTCCAGTTTCACAAAGTGAAGGTAATTTTGAGAAGTTATTTGTACAAGGAAGATTTTCTAAAATGATTTCAAAAATTATTTGGGTATAGTTGACAAAGCCAGCCTACTTGAAAAGGAATATGTAATAATACAATGTTCTGGCATTTTTATATACTGTCAAGGAGATAATGATTTAATTTTCATTACAAGGCATGCGTATGACTATACTACACATTTATAATAATTCATTTTTATATACATATTTCTTAATAGTGGTCCCATATCAGCTTTCTCAAGATGGTATTAAAGTGTTAGTTTATCAATGTAACCAATGAAAACTAAAAATCAACCCATCTTGCTTATTTTTATGAATAATGAACAAAATTAATCTCTTATTCTTTGCTCTGTTCTATATTTCTTTTTGGCACTCTCTAAGCTAATTCACATAACAGCGAATAAAGTGAAATTCACATAACTTATGTATATGTGTATGAATGAGAAAAACGTCCATATTATAAAAAGTGTATAAAGAATAGTTCTAAATAAGTTTCTAAGAATAAATTAAAGTAACAGCAAAGGTAACATGTTAACATTTATTAAATCTAAGTGGTGAATGTGTGGGTTTTGTGTATAATGCTTTATAGTTTGCTGTACGTTTCAACTATTGTATAATATGGGCCAAGGGTGTGGTTCGGGGAAATAGCTCTTGCCTAAGGATGGTCAAGTCCCTGAGTTCAATTCTCAGCAAAAAAGAACAAAAGATATTGCATGCTGGGGGTTATCTTGAACCATATGCTATATAATGTCACAATGAGGCACTTCGCCCATACTTCTAGTGATGCAGAGAATATGTATAACAAATGTATTATTCATTCTGGGAAAGTCAGTTACTTCCTGTACTATGTCTGCTGATTATTATTTTCATGAAAAACAGTGCATAAAATAATAACAGAATGTGTTTGAAATATTTGGAAGTCACACACATTACTTCTATTTTCTTATTAATAGTTAATAGAAATTCACTTCATATTCAAGCAGTTAATGTTTTAAATCAGCTAATAATGTCCATAAAATACTCATGAAGGAATTTAAGTAAATGTGAGCTCACACACTTTTATTAAGTAGAATTTAATGCTTCTTTTTTATGCTGAATATTATCAGCATATTTACCAAGAAATAATATTAATAATAAAATGAAAGGTTTCTTTTCTGATTAATAGACATTGTTAAAATTGAATAGTGATGTAAACTTATAATGCCATTTCAAGAAGATATGAATATAATGTCGTTTCATATTTGTGCCATTAGTAGTAATCTGCATTATAATAAAAAGAATTAAGAATGCTTTTTAAGGGAATCTTAGTCTGGTATGATTATTTATCATGTGAAGTTAAAAATCATGCTTTTTCCTCCTGTCTTTTTCCATAAACAAAGGCTACAGTGCTGAGATCAAAACATAAGAAATGGTCAAATTATATATTTTTCTTCTGTTTGAACAGAAATAGTAATGCCAAGTTCACTTTGTTCCATTGATTTTAGGCCAAATAAATAGAAAAATGTAGTGAAAAGCCTGGAAACATCATGTATCTTAAGTTTCTATTCAAGTCCTTATTTAAATTGCAAGTCCCCAAGCAGCATGAAACGGGATCATTCTTGCCCTTAAAAATTCCAATTAAAGGAAAAGGGAACAGGAGGGAGGGAGGGAGGAGCCACAGACATTAGAGCAGGAGAATACATGCTCCTAGATAGCAAGCAGTGGATGTAAATATCTTCTTTCAAAGTCAACATGACCAACTCTTGCTTCTTTCAGGTCAGTCTGCAGTTATAAAATACTACTCTTCATTATAGAGTCACGGACGTTACAGTGAGGAATCTTACCTGTTTGCTTTAGAAACAGAGAAACACGAAAGCAAGGAATAGTATAAAGAAAAGGCTTCTTGACCTTATGATGCATGCTGTAGAAAGAATTCCACCAAATGCTAGAGGGTTGCTATTTTTTATTATGTATTTACGGATTTCCTCACGACATACTAGCTCAGCAAAATGTACTTGAATATCTCTACATTCATAAATTATAATTTTTATTTACTTCAAATCTACTTATTAAACATTCATTACAGACTGCCATAGTCAGGAAAAAATAAGACTGGCGTCTGGAACTACACTATTTACCAGCATTTATCTAAAGTCATGCTATATATTTTTATACCAAAAAAAACAAAAATAAATCATCCAAGAGTAGATTTCACACATTTATATGATGAGTTGGAATTCTTTTAAAAGAACACAAAGCCTTGATCATAAGTCATATGGCTGTATTTCTGAGGCGCCAGAAGAGAGCTGTCAACACATTATGGCCCCAAGTCACAGTGGCCCAGACCAGGGACAAGGATGGATAAAAAGGGTTTTAGACATGCCAAACCCCAAAACTTAATCCCAGATTCAAAGGGCTTTTGTGCCTGTGTCCAAATTGTAAAGCATGGCTACAATGGTCGTGTTTTCATTTTATTTCACAAGATGGCCTTTCTTGTATTCACCAGTCCTTTTCCCTCTGGCCTCCTCTGCATTATCTCTGATAGGCAAGTTCTTTTCTTTCCTCTGTTCCCAATCCCTGGAAACAGGCCTCTGACCATGTGTTTGTACTTTGCTTCCTCACTGGTTATGATAGTTTCCTTTTGAAACTTCTGCTATATCTGTTTGCCTCACTCACAATCTGAGAGTGGTTTTTCTCTCAAACTGCTTTTTGAAAAAAAAAATTGCTTTAAATTTCTCATTTAGCAAGTATCATTGCTGTGATATAAACAACTTTTCCTAAACTCAGGGTTAAAATTATTTCAAAAGAACTCAGTTATGAGATTCTAAAATGGAAACAGTTTTAGAGGTCCAAGTGCAAACAGCTCTTTAGAAGCACTTAACCTGATGTATTTAGAGAGTGGGGGTTCTGGGGTGGGTAGAGGAATGGGAAAAAAAATGAGAATTAAATCGTGGTGTATACTGGTACAAATTCCCAATATTGACTGTGATCATGATGTGTATATATAATGTATCAATAAAGACAAAAATAAAGAAAAAAATGAAAAAATACTTAACCGTTAACGGTGCAGAATTCAGCTTGCAAACAAGTTTGATAACCGGCAGATTTTCAACAAGAACAAACTTTAAGTTCGTAACAGAGTCTTCCAGGCATTGTTTCCTGTGTAATGCATCAACACACATGTGCACACACACACACACACAGAGGCACACATACACACACACACCTCAAGATGACAACATCAAAAATCTATAATCTGGAAAAGCCATACCTACAGGAAGCCATTCTTGTAACACTGAAGAAAATTTCACCTTGTTACTATCTGTAATATTGCTGTCTCCAGGACATTTAGTTGTAATTTTAGCCCCGGTTCCTTAAATCTACTTAGGTTTATATGATAGTTGGATTTAAAACAAAGTGGGGGAAAAAAAAAAGCACCAAGTGGAATTATCATTTAAGGGTAAGAACAGATCTACCAGGAAATATTTATCCTCTCAACATAAAATTTAAAAATAAAGTACCTTTGCTGAAATATAAAATCGTGTGGCAAACACTATAGAGAATCTTTTAGTTTTTTTTTCTGATAGTAGGACAAAGAAAAATTCCTGTACCATACATACAATTTTAATACCTTAACAAAAAATTATACATATTATGTGGCTATACAATAATGAGAAATTAAATAAAAACACTGACTAAAAATTACACCAGGAAAGTGCTAAAAATCAGTATCTTTTTTGTTTGTTTGTTTGTTTTTGAGCCAGGGTCTCACTTTGTAGTTCAGGCTGGCCCTGAGCTCACTATGGAGCCCAGGCAAGCCTCCAACTCAGCAATCCTCCTTCCTCTGCCTCCTGAGCACTGGTATTACAGGCTTGAGCCACCAAACCCAGTATTTGTGGTATGTGGTACTGATTGCTGCTAGGCATGAGTCACCACACCCGGTATTGTTGTATGTGTTTACCGGGATCGAACCAGGGACCTTGAGCTTGCTAGGCAGGTGCTGGAAACACTGAGCTATATCTCCAGCCACAAAACAGATGCTCAGGTTCACCTGAAATGGTAATAATTTCCCACAACCACTTCCAGTCCCTTGCGCCTCAGTTCCCTCTCTGGGGCTAACCTGCTTTCTCACTGTCCTCCACTTGACACCTCCTCTACCTATCTTCCCTCTGGTCTATGCTGCTCAGCTTATGCTAGTCTGAGATTTTTGTCTCCTAAGAAAATCTATTTACATTTGCAATCTTATCTCCATTAATTTTTATTTTTTTGAGACAGGGTCTTGCTTTGTAGTTCAGGCTGGCCCTGAGCTCACTATGTGGCCCAGGCAAGCCTGGAACTCAGCAATCCTCCAGTCTCAGCCTCCCAAGTGGTGGGATTACAGGCGTGAGCCGCCACGCCCGGCACTGTGGTATGTGGTGCTGATTGCTGGTTGATTGTTGGTGGGTGTGAGTCACCACGCCCAGCATTGTATGTGGTTACCAGTGATCAAACTCAGGACCTTGAGCTTGCTAGGCAGGCGCAGGAACCACTGAGCTAAATCTCCAGCCCTCCCTCCGTTAATTTTATCTCTAAGTAAAAAGAATTCAAAATCCAAACTGCCCTCTCAAGAGTTTGTCTATAGTGCCGAGCGTGGTGGCTCAGGCCTGTGATACCAGCACTCAGGAGGCTGAGACTGGAGGATTGCTGAGTTCCAGGCTTGCCTGGGCTACACAGTGAGCTCAGGGCCAGCCTGAACTACAAAGCGAGACCCTGTCTCCAAAAAAATAAATAAATAAAAAAGAGTGTGTCTACATATTTAGTAAAAAAAAAAAAAACAGCATTACTGTATTGTAGAGATGGCTTACATCACCTAACACATGAATAAAAATATTTCCCCTTGTCAGATACTGCAATACAATATAAAGATAAAATGAGGTAAAACTGACTGCTGTGAAGTGATGACAGTTTTCTTCTGTCATTCTAGCAAGTGGGAGGCAAAGCCTCAGAGTCTCAAAGCCACCCTCCAATGTGCTACAGAGGGACATACATTCATTCATTTCCCCCATGGTTTACATAAAGATACTGTGGGATCAGGAGACGTAGTGAGAGCTGCAGGAGCACTCAGACACTGTCTGTGGCCCAAAGTCTCGGGTAAACTTCTTACAGTTCCTGCAGATAAACACCTATTGTCTGTGGCTGCTGCTTTCACTGCTCTGTTTTCATAGGAGGTACCACAAAATGGTGATCAAACCCAACTAGCAGATGGCAGTTCATTTGTCCTGTGAATGATGTCCGTGGCACTCAAGATAAGAAGGTCATTCAATAAGTACGAACAGTGTGTCTACCAATCGATAAACACAGGGGAAAACAACAGCAGACATGCCAGTGGCTATTTCCCTTTTTATGTCTGTGGATGCTTTTGATTGCTGTTCATTGATGCTCTCTCAGAGAGACCAAAGCTTTTGCTATAAAGTGACTCAGTCAAGGTCATCCGTCTGTGCACGCACCAGAAACACATTCTGGCAATCATGGCCGCACACTGCCCCGTGAGTCACTGGAGTGGGTAAGTGTGGGAACAGCGTATTTGTCCCTAGTTGACTATGATATGATTCCACCGTGAGAAACCCACTTCATAGTGAAGTAATATGTCCTTTAGTGGTTACTCGATGGACTTATGGATAGGACATGAAAGCAGAAATGCCTGAAGAAGCATCGTCTCATTTTCCTACGTGAAGCCTCAAAATTAACCACTAAATATTTATTTATTATTATCTCCTGCGGGCCAAGGAGATTTATGGTATAATCTCAGAATTCTCAAGCAGAAGCCCTTTTACCTTCCAGAAAACAGCTGCCCACATCCAGAGACTGTACTCAGCATCACAAGAAGTGTCACACAGGTAACAGGTCCAGATTCTAGAGATTATACTAGTAAGTTTATTTGTGAAAGAGAAATGCTATTTTCCCCTTCTGAGGCCAAAGACAAATTAGCTAAAAGCATTTTCATGAAGTGGGAGAAACATGAAATTAGTGCCAGCTAATTAACTACAGGGAGACTTAGCGGACAAGGCAGAGACGCTGTCTGGGTTCCTTTTTGTCATCATTGAGATGCCAGGAGCACCCTATAGCACACAGGGCCCAGGCAAGTATGTGTTGTGTGGTCCTCTGTCCATCAAAGCAAAATTTAAACAAGTTTTATAACAGACTCCCCCCCCCAAAAAAAAAATCCTAAAGCAAAACAAAAATCTAAAACAGAGGCAATTACTAGAACGATTTCTCAAGTGGCACCAGTGGTTGTAAGGTCAATATCTGGAAAAGTGAAAAAGGAGAGTGAGATACGGGTGAAAAAGACTATGTGTGTAAAACATGTAACCTTTGGCCAGCTGTATGTGGGGCATAAACTGCCAACACAAGGCATGTGGGAAACAATCACAGGCTCTCATTCATCCCAGGCACTAAATTCTTGAGAAATAAATTTACATGGCATCATTCCACAGAAATCTGTAAGACACTTAAATAACTCTACATTCTCTTACTGAGAACAAATTATTCATCCCTGAAATTGACGGACCTGTCACAGAGTAGGACATTAATAGGCAAGTGATTAAGTTAATCATCTTCAGGAACTATCATTATGGATCCATCCTCCTGAATACATAGGTAGGAAAAAAGTGAAGAATAAATTAGGTGTGGAGGCACACACCTGTAATTCCCGTACTAGGGAAGCTGAGGCAGGACGATCAGAAGTGCAGTGATTTTTCCATCAAAGTGCACCCATAAGAACTAGAACAAAGCTACAAGAACTGATTTATCGGAGTAGCTTCTTCTCATTGTAGAATTTTTACAGGTCAGAATCACTAGCACTTTTACAGTTACAGACAAGCCATGAAATAGGGCACAGATTATTTTTAAGCTTATTGATAGACCAGCGTATCTAGTGACTTTTTAAACCAGTAAGTTCACACTCAAAAGATAGAATCAGAATCACTGTATCTATAAAAAGCTAGCTGGATATAAGCACGGTTGTTCATTCAGCAAGAAGTCTCAAGTCTAGCTGACAAAATCTCATGGGCAGTAAGACATCAATAGCGCACTAAATGACATAAGAAGATACAAATCTTCACTAATAAGTAAAGGCTTGCTAGCTCCTGGTGTAATAAAATGCTAGGAAGTTTACAAACTCACAAACTCAACTAATCTTTCCCACGGGCATCCTCAACTAAGATAGCTCCTTGGAATTTCCTTCTTTATGCTTTTCACAGGATGGCAATTTTCTATTGCTTCTTCCAACTTCCCACTGGAAAATTTTTCTTCAAGAATTTACAGGAAAAAAAGAAAGAAAAACTAATGACCTTCTGAGAATGCCATCCCCTGACTTCCTTTGATATTACCAGGAATAATGCCAGATAAAAAGAGCTCCAGAAATTTTCTTATCACGGAGTGGCTTTTCTCTATGTGGATAATTTACTCTTCAGGAACATACTTTAAAAATAAGAAAAATCTCCCAGGAAGCTGTGAGCTAAAAATTTATGTGAAAGAATTACTGAGACCAAAGTAGATGAATTTGAATGAAATCTTGGAGTCTAAAAAGACAAATGCAATTTGTGGTAGAATTTAATTGTAGCAAGACAGATACTTTTCCAACATGGCAGGCATTTAATGTGAAAGGTGTACTTTCTTAATTTATGTAAGGATAACTATATAATTTCAGAAGATGAAGATAAACTTGAGAAAAGCCTTTATTCATTAACCATCTAAAAGAAACCTAGGAAAAGCTCTGTCCTGATCATTAAAGTTGACTTTAGACAATTCTGTGGAGACAAAAGTAGTTTTGTATATGTTTGATTTCTCAAATGCTTAATAGTACCTGACATATTTATGTTCTTTCAAAGTAAAATATTCTAAAATTTCAATCCAGCTAAACACACATCTGACACACTTCTACATTTTTTCCTACTTTTTAATGCTCCAACAGCTCCCTTTTAGATAGTCTAACACAGCATCTATTTCTGTGCTTCATACTGTTCAAGATTTCCCAGTATCCCAGCCCCCAAGTCAGGCCCGTGTCTCTCTTGAGAAAACTGACGCCATTCAGATTCACGGAGTGCGTCTTCCTTGTGTAGTATCAGTTAGTAATGGACATTTGCCATTGTGTGCCCGTATGTCTTCCACTGCCACTTCCTGGTGGGTTTTCCAAGTAAGGAGATCACTTGAGTGACATGAGGGAGACACTGTGAGCAGGTGGCCAGGGCACCCCTGGGGGGGTGAAGACCCTTCCCTCAACTGCACTGTTTTCTCAGTCCTTAACCAGCTCATTATTGAAAGTTTTCAACATATTGTTTCCATTTTCATCCTTTGGGTCTGTTAGTAATTATTACAATTCACATCTCACCTCAGCATAAAAGGAAATTTCACTTACTTCTGTGGCCACCTCTTTCTACCATCTCACCTTTTCTTTAGGTGCACATTTGTTTTAGGGACAGGGTCTCACTAAGTCATCCTGGCTAGGCTCGAACTCACTGTGTAGCCCAAGTGGGTCTCAAATTTGCAAGGAACCTCCAGCCTCAGTGCTGGATTACAGGCGTGACCACCATGCCTGACTCCACCTGTTTCTTAAAACCAATCTTGGGCCCAGGATGTAGCTCAGTGATGCTGTGCCTACCTTTCAAGTACAAGGTCCTGAGTTTGATCCCTGGCACCAGGGAGAAAGAAAAAAAAAAAGGGAAAAAAATTTAAAACCATTTGACACACAAGCTTAAATATGTTATCTCTCTTCGATGAGAAACCCAAATAAATAAATTGTAAAGACAAAAGAAAACAGGGAGAGAGTCTTTTCTCATAAAGGAAGAAGACCAAGGAATGGAAGTGGGGGGGTGGATAAAAAAGAAATCCGGTATCTCCTGTCCCCGCAAGGAATGTGATACTTATCTACTGAAATGTACCAGTAAAGTACATTTTACTTAAAAGAATAAAACAAAAATTGTCCTAGAAATGCCTCTAGGATTCACATTCATTTGTTAATATTTATATTCTGGCTTCCATCATAATTTCTTTATCAAACATACCGGTTACCAGTGCCTTTAACCACTGATCCCAGGGGTGCTTAAATTTCTAGAAGTCTGCAGTCCCAGTCCTCTTTGGTGTAACTGGATAGTTCCCCTCCTTTGATTCCCAGTCATTGTTCCTTCCCTTGGTCCCCAGTGAGATGCTGTGCTGCATGACTCCCAGCTTCCTTTTGGCCTCAACAGTGGGTTTCCTCAGGAATCTTTCCTCTCTCTTAATGTTTACCAGTATAGTGAAATTGTCATACGTGTAACTAGCGTTACAAAATCAGCCCCTTCTCCTGCACTCTGCCTACGGAACTCCAATAGGGTCCCTCCAGGATATTCTAGAACTGGTCTTCAGACCATCCTCCCCCACCTTGTCATTTAACATTGCTAGCAATGAACTTCAAGTTCATTCAAGTGCCCCGGGGCAAAGACACTCTTTCCAAGTTGAGTTTCAAACTTTGACTCTCTTTACTTCTTCTCCCTATAGTGACTGCACACTCTAGGGCTCTTTCTTAGATTACCCATTCCCAGGAGTTCCGGTAACAGTTTCCACCCAATACATGTCCAAAAGTTCTAAAGAAAATGGACAGGTTCCAGAATGCCCTACGCTCTCCCCAATTCAGAATTTTGGTCCAGCTCTTTCATTTACCTTTTCCTCTCTTGGTACATCCTATAGGCTCACCTCTGAGTGAATCATTTATAGGACCTATTTCCTACTGGGGAGAGAGAATTGCTTCCTTTCACCCACTTCCCATCATGCTTAGTTTATGTGTTTAATATCGCATCTACCAGTTTGCCTACTATGTAAACTGGGCTGTACTTATATTTAAAAGTATTGCTCTTTTAAAACTATAATTTGGAAAGCAGTAACCTTGTCATTTACTTTTTCTTCTAAGTTAGAACCACAGCAATGCTATATACATAGCAAGCTTTTAAAAACCCACCCTAAATTATACTGAGGTGGGATTTGAGCATGGGCTTTGGAGTACTGGTAAAATATAGAGGTACCTGTTCAAAGGCACCCTAAAATTCTTTCTGAAAGGCTTCAAGCACATTATAAAAAGAAAAGAGCAAGGTACAAAGGGATCAGGCTCTGAAACATACATACAGTGCCTTTTTTTCCAATCCAGTGAGGAACTAGAATTAGATAAAAGGCCATTGGCTCATGTTTAAGTTATCTATCTTCAATTTCCAAAGAATCACAATTTTGTTGTGGTTATTAGTTTTAGTTTTACTGAGTGTTTGCTTTTTGTTTTGACATTTTAATCCAAACTGAAGGAACAAAATGGGGTGAATGTGTGGCACACATAAGATTAGTTATTCTACAATTAGAGAGATTCTAAAAGGGCCAAGATCAGTGGTGGCAAATCCATGGTATTCATGCTATTGTTTGTTTGTTTTTCTTCTTTTAAGGCTCAAAATGTTAATGTATGAGCTGGTGTTTTTCTAAGCTAAAACCTGTCTTCTGGTTTAAGTGCAGGTTGGCACTCCATGATAAATAAGTGGGTTTTGGGTGCAGTTTGTGCACTTGTCTCTGAATGGTTTGCCATTCCTGGCCTAATGGCTCATAATGATAATTCGTTTGAACATTTTCTAATTTCTTTCCTTTGCATAACTTCTTCAGGCTTCCCAATGCAAGTAACCTTTATCAAATATTTTTCCTGCGTACCTCTATGTTTTTCTAATTACATATGACACTTAGAATAGCTAAAACTTCCATTGTGGGTTTCATATTTGAACTTAATACAAACAATCAAACTTTCAGCCAGATATGGTGGCACATGCCCTTAGTCCCAGCACTCTGGGAGACGAGCAGGAAGACTGCAAGTTTGATTCTGTCTGGGGCAACCTAACAACATGGCAAAAACTTGACTCAAAATTAAATTAAAAATTAAAAAGCGCTGGTGATGTAGACAATGCAAATACTTTGGATGAAATCCCTAGAAACCCCACTACCCCCAAATTAAATTTTCATGAGACTTTTCTAAATTACAGGACATTCTGATCAATCCCAACCTGAAGATAAATTACACAAAAATAGACCATATGAAGAATAATAGTATTTCAAGAAATAATTTTAATATATGCCTAGTACTACATTACCATGAATGGATAAGCCTTCAACAAAGTGCTTAGCTGTTTCATACATCAAAATATCCTTGGTGACAATATCAGAAACCATGGGCTTTTCTTACTCATGTTCATCTTTACAGGGTTATTGCTTTAGAATCGCAAAGAATCTGGGTTACTTTTACCACTTCATGACCAACCATTCAGCAAATTTTGACTTAAGATATTATAGATGTGTAGAGAAAGGGGCAATATCAGAGAAAGTGACATAGAGAATGTGACACCGAAGTCCAAAAAAACAAAGCAAACACTATTTTGGACACCCTTAATTAGCTACTAAACAAATGACAATGGACAAATTTTAAATCATGGTTATTAGGAGGTCAGCTGAACCAACTGAGGGACTTGGTTTTACTTTATGAGATACCTAAATTAAGTACAGTTATCCACATAAACTTATGACAACATAATTTAGAGACATAGAGTTTTGTAAAATATACTTTTGAGGAACTCTTTACACAATGAACTTACTTTCATTAAACCACCTACTCACTGTTTTTTCTATTCATATTATTTTTTTTAGTGGCAAATGCAAAATGTGAATAGGAGTGGTAAAAATTTTCACCCACCTAATTTTTATTTGGCATGTTTATAGTCAGGTAGACATAGGTTATGAGAAAAATTACTTTTTATTTCTTTACAAAACACACTAGGAGGACAGATAATTTTCTTCGTGTAAAACTCAGCCTTTATTCTGTCAGGCAAAGTAATTATGGAAATAAAACAAATCCACATTGTCTAATTAGGTCATTAAAAAGCATAAATGCGTCATGGAAGCTTTCCTCTTTGCTTAAGACATAAAGTAAGACAATGAAAACAGTCTGGCAATATAGAAAGGTTTAGAATTTGTTTCTTCTCAAAAGTAGTAAGTCCTTTCATCTTTCTACTTCCCGTAGATGAAGACAGCTAATTTAGAGACAGCTAATTAGTTCGGTTTAGGCTGATTATATTTCAAAATATTTAACCAAAAGCAGGAAGGTTGAGGGGAAAAAAGAAAACACATAGAAAAATTATCAAAGGGAGTGAAGAAAATCAAGAGTGGGTTGTTGATCAAATGTTTTCTGCAGAAACAAGATGAGTATAAAATCTACAGTCATATAAACACAAGCAAACTGGAATACCAGAAAGTTCCTAAGAATATACTGGCATGGTCTTCGGGGTTTCAAATCCAGACTCTAATTACAGCTAACTTAAATAAAAACAAATGGCATGATTATTTTGTCTCTTCGTTTCTCTACTTACTATTATTTCTCAAGTTTCAGAAGACCAAAGGCTCAAAGAATTAAGAAACAACATTAAAAAAAAGAAAAGGAAGACAAACTTACCTGTGATCCTCGAGGTCCACGCTTGTGGTCCCATTCTGAATGTCCCATGAGCTATAAAAATAAAATGATAATTATGGTAAGTTACACAATTATTTTACATGACCAAGATTTTATTCTTTGTAGAATAAATTGACTGTTGAAATTTGTTCTCGCTGTAAATTATTAAATATCCACTTTGACAAATGGACATATCTGAAGAAATAATTTTTTGGTTTGATATTATTTCAACTTCCAGTTATTCTGAAGATATTTTAATAACAGTATATGATAATAAGAATCTGCTAATTGCTCCTTTTATTTTTCTTCATCAGGAACATTCTAGACAGATGTCAAATCCTATAAAGCCTTCCTTACATGTCAGTAAGCTTCCAAATTTTTAGGAAGATATGCTGATTAATTCAATAGTGTAATCTAACTTATCATAAATAAGAACCAGAAGACAAAGTATTTCAATAATCTTCAATTCTATTTCAATAATATCACAAAACATGAGAGTTCTAAGAAGTATTTAATATGGGGTCAGGGACTTAGTTCAATGGTGCCATGCCTGCCTGGCAAACGTAAGGTCCTGAGTTCAATCCCTGGTACCAGAAAAAAAAGTATTTAATGTGAAATATACCTGAAAGCCATTAGTTTTAATTTTTCATGACAAATAATATAAAAGTCAAGTTATTCCCAAAGTCATAATAGGCCTGAATTACTGTGCTTAGAAATGAGAATATTTACTTATTGACAATAACATTTAAAAGGAAACTATTAAAGAAATAAAAGATATCAACAGAGAAGATCAAATTATCATTATCTGTCCAGCCTTCTTGCTATTCACCAGAACCAAATGAACAACTGTTTCCAATCTACAGTTTACAACACTAACAAGATAGACCAATACCTTTTCTGTATACAATGACTTCTTAGCCAATAGCAGACAAACAAGAAAAATAATATACTTTGAACATTATTAAGACCTGTTTGCAATCACATATGTAAACAGAAAAACGTTATTGATAAACACACAATACTGGTTAAAAGCATTAAATTCTATAAAATGATGAGGTGTTCAGTTTTATCAAAACAATTTTACAATTTCAACTTAATTCCAATCAAAAGCTAATTTTTAAAATATGAAACAAAACACACTCAGTGTGAAATAACATAAAAATCAGTTATATTAGGGAAGTCTAAGGGTCTAATACAAAGCATGAGAGCAATAATATTTTAACATGTACTGAAAACCTGCTAAGAGAATAAATGTCACGCTTATTACAACAACCAAAATCAAAGAAAGGTAACTGAGAAAAAAGCTGTTACTTCATTTATTTCCCACTATAGTAATTATTTAACCATATTTTTACCAAGTATTATCTTGTACATTTTAATTACACACAATAAAAATCACTTGGAAAAAATTACAAAGATGAGAGTAATATTGTGCTTATTAAAATATATCCCAAAGGCCTGGGGATGTTGATCAGTAGCATCACACCTGCCTGAAAAGTGCAAAGCTCTGAGTTCAATCGCTACTACTAGAACAAAAAGAACCCAAATTACGGGATGATGCTTTAAC
>PVIC010008502.1:36805-48122 GCA_004025085.1 Thryonomys swinderianus
ATATATATATATATATATATATAAATTGAGTTTAATAGATAATTTGAAATAAACACAGGTATATGTAACAGGAAAATAGATAAAAGAAAATATACCTGAGAAATAAAAAAATTTGAAATAAATCTCATTTAAAAAATACTTTTTAGATAATCTCAAAATGGATCAATTGATCTATTTGAAATTTTAGAATGTCTGAAAAAATATCCCATTGCTTAAAGATCTGCAGTAAATGATGGGTAAGAAAGAATGCCTTCAACCAGGCATGGTGGCTCACGCCTATAATCCCAGCACTCCGAAGGCAGAGGCAAGAGGGCTGCTGTGAGTTCAAGGCTGGCCTGGGCTACACAGTGAGCTCAGAGCCAGCCTGAATTACAAAGCATGACCCTGTTTCAAAAAACTAAAAGAAAAAAGAAAAAAACCCACACCTTCAGTACATTAAGAATATTGACTGATTTGAAAGAAACAAAACTCTAGTAGAAAAATTGAAGGGAAGGTAAGAATAATTTATAGAATAAATGTCAATAGCCAGTTGACTTATGGGAAAATTTTTAATTCATGGGAAGTGAAAGATTAAGCACAGAGTAAGATATTATTTCCTACTAAATTCAGTGTTGAACACTGATGAAAAGGAAGGATGAAAAGTGAGCATACAGCTATACACAGATGTCATTTCTAAATATATATTTACAAATATGTGCAATTACCTAATTATAATATACAATATCCTAAATGCATACCCTTGGAATTATTAAGATATAAAAATCTAGTAATTATAATGTGTCATTATGTTATCCAACAGAACTATTCAATAATTTTCTAATACTATGAGAAATATAACATACAAATATAACATACAAAAGAGCACAGCAATTAAATGGCTATTTGACTTTTAGAGGCCTTTATAAAAAATTGCATGAGAAACATTTATGGAAGGTAAAAATATACTGAAGTTATTTTAAGGAATTCACTCTTAATAAGACATAAGCAATCATTTTAAGCTTTGAAAATGTTGCAATTATTTACTTTTAATTTAGTTAGCAACTGGAGGAAAATTATCCTAGAAAGTCCTTATGTAAAGCCAAATGGTTATATAGTTATTTCTCTAACAGCTCAATTTTTTTTTAAAAAAAGAGTTGACTTATTGGTATTATGTTTGAAGTAAATACTCATTAAAATTGAAGTTGATTATAATATAGTTACCAAAGACTAATCAATTAATGAAGTAAATAGCACAATTAAGAAACACAGATGAAAACATTTAATTGACTATTCACTGGCACCACCCAAGCAATTTTTTTTTCTTTGAGACAGGGTTTCGTTTTGTAGTTCAGGCTGGCCCTGAGCTCACTATGTAGTCCAGACAAGCCTCAAACTAAGCAATCCTCCAGCCTCTGCCTCCCGAGTGCTGGGATTACAGGTGTAAGCCACCACACCCGGCACTGTGGTATGTGGTATTGGTTGCTGGTGGGCGTGAATCACCACACCTAGCTTTGTGTGTGGTTACCGGGAATTGAACTCAGGATCTTGTGCCTGTGAGACAGGCACCAGAACCACTGAGCTAAATCTCTGGCCCTACCCAAGCAATTTTTGACCCATTTCAATCACTTGGCCTATTGAGGCCTTGCAATATTTAATATTAAAGACTAGATGGTTGTCTTGTGAAACTGTAAAAGGATAATAAACTTAAGTATTAGGCTCTTAGTGAAATGATTAGAGTCTTATGGAAAGAACATAAAAACTGACATGAGTTTACACTATCAGGATTAGAATAATCTGGTAAATTCCAGGTATGGGTATCATAGTATACAGAGAAAAATTCATTTCACAACATAGATCATAATCCACAGTATATTAATTTAAGAGGAAGTATTCAATGCTACCATGGTCCATAGGGCAATGTTTTTTCCAAAAGCAATAATAAAAGCATGTAATATACTGTGCACTATACTACTAAATATCTTAAAGATGGTAATTTTTAGCTGAGTGTGATCACACACACATGTGCGTATGCGCATCTAGTAGGCTGAGCAAGAGGACCCCAAATTCCAGCACAGCCCAGGCAACTTGAGAAGTCAAGGAGACCCTGTCTCAAAATTACTAAAAAATAAAATTGGGCTTCGGATGTAGCTCAGTGATATGGTTGGTGTCCCCGTGTTCATTCCCCACCACCACAAAACACACAAATGAGCAAAACTCACTGTCTAAATCTGACTTTTGAGATGAAGCATAAAAATGTGATATGTACGAGAGAGACAGAGAGAGACAGACAGACAGACAGACAGACAGACAGACAGACAGAGACAGAGACAGACAGAGACAGAGACAGAGTTATTCCTGTCCATAGTGGGATACAGTGAGGTCGTAATATAGACTACTTAAACTGAGCATTTGGCCAGGGTACGTACTCCTGCGTGAGTGCAACCATGGGACTGTTTTACGAAATGCTAGAGATGATTCTTCCAGCAATGGTAACTATAGCAAATGAAAAACGTTAGTCAATTACAATGACAAGTAAAGACAGCATGCACGAGGAAGGCAGCAAGTTTCAGGATTACACGCAAACTGGAGTTCTATCAATGGAAAGTGAAAACATCTTTTCAATCAAAGACACAGGATTAGTGTTAAATTGCAGATAACCGACACAGCCTCGTGACTAGATCGTGGAGTTAGATAAAAGAGATGAATGGATCAGGGATAATGAGAAACAGAGATAGAATCTGTGGATTTTTTTTTCCTTTTGCAGTTTAATCCGTGTAGACTAAACTTTCAGGACAAATGAATAACAGCATTATCTCTAAATAATTTTGGGAAAAGTTTATTATATCTAAGAGTTCATTATGTATGCCACAATACTCCTTTTGGAAGAAGAACACATAATTTTAAGATGACGTATGTAAAGATGCTAGAAATAAAATAGAGAGATTAACACTGGAAAAATGAATAAATACATAGAAGAACACTTATAATTTTAAGATTAGGTATATAAAGATGCTAGAAATAAAATACAGAGAGAGATTAATACTGGAAAAAATGAATATAAACATAGGAAATGAAAACATATTATAGTTGATCAGGAGTGTATGGCTATTTTATGTAGAAGGGGAAAAATGTCTCCCACCATCTATTTTTAAAATACTGTCTTAGCTATTTAACTGTGATTACACCCCGGGGGATGACATTTTAATAAGCATCTTGGCAAAAGGTCCGGGGATATATAGGTCCCAAAGGTTATTATGCCTATACATGGCCAGCAAAATCTTCCCATCTGATGAAGGAAACTCCTAAAAAAGAAAAAGTATCCTTCTTTCCTCAGCTCTCACAAATGCAGAGAGGCAAAATAAAGACCCTTCATTTTATTCCTGGCAAACAACCGACGCTGCTTTGCACAAAGACATAATCCGCTATTATATAAAGCACTGTGAAAATCCTAGCTTCTTGACACTGTTTTTTTTTTTCATCCTTATGGAATAAATTCTTCCCTCGCTCTCTTTTATTTTTAATATAAATTTCTCCATCACAGCCTTCAGCTAACAGTATGTTGCATGGCACCGAGTTCCAAGAAAAATAAAAGCGTAGCCAACACAGAATCTAAAAGTTCACAGGAACAGCGAAGAAGTCAGCATGGAAACACAAAGGTTCTCTCCAAGCAGAGATATTTTTAATAATAGCATGAGAAATGCAGACAGTTGAAAGTATATTTCTGTAGGTAAAATATCTTTGTTTAATGTTTATGTATTCTCCCATGTGCTACTTTGCCCTAACGGTTTCCTTACATAAAATTTAGTCTCCTTTTAGAGGCTTCTTAGAAGAAAAATTCCCCATCACTGAGGGTCTGCGACCTGTGAGGAAGTCACCTCAGAAGGGAAGGAAGTTATTTCTGCAGGTACTTAAAAGGGTGACAGGTTTTAGGCACGAAAAGAAACAAAAAATGGTAACAACACAAGTAAAAGTCATCTTTACTTCCTTCTGAGTCACTTTCAAGAGAAAAAATATTATTTCCACGTGTTAAAAAACAGTAAAAGTAGTTTTGAAGACATAAAAAGTATAGAAACAAAAATATCACACAGCTCACTTTTTCCATTCTTTCTTATTTAAACGTATTTACAGTGTGCCTGTCGCGTGTGAAGTTGTGCTGCAGGGCAGTGTCACGCAGGTGCAGACTGCACGACGCGCCCCTCGTCTTTCCCCGTTATGCTCTAGAGAAGGAAGACAGAAAACACACACGGAGCGTAGGCTCTGCCGAGCGGTACAGCGACGGGAACCCCGGAGCACAGCGAAAGGACCGGGATGAGTAGGGCCCGGGACGGAGCTACGCCAGCGCGTGGAAACCCTCGGCCCCGTGAGAAAGGGCCGTGCTGGCGCGGAACTGGAGAAAGTCAAAGGGCCAAACACAGAGAAACAGAGACAGGGGCTGCGGGACGGAGCGGTAGCGGGTGCGCAGGCGCCGAGGCCGGAGCAAGACCCGCACGCGCGGAGAGCGGCGCGATGTCTCAGAGCGACAGTTTGAAGAGGGCTCTGGCCTTTGCAGTCATCGCTGGGCAGCTGGCGTTTCCCCTGTTGTGTAAGAAATCGGCCCAAAAGTTTATTTCAGTTCCGAACAATACTCGCTAGAGAAATACAGAGGTACCAGGGATCTTCCTTTCCCAACACTCTTAATTCTAATGTAACAAGAATCTCCAGAATGGAAACCGTGTTTTATAAAGAAGCTGGTGGGCATAGTGCACGGCACACTTTTGTCAGTATTATTTTTCTAGAGTCATAAAATGTAGGCTACGGATGTAGCTCAGGGGTAGATGGTTTATCTGCTCTGTGCAAGTCCCTGAGTTCAATCCACGGTGCTTAAAAGGATTATAAATGCATAAGAGAAGGGATTGAAGAGATTATACACTGTGTAAGGGAAGGGGTTGTATTTTAACTTTATATTTCGTGCGGCAGACGTGACGTTCCCAGCGCAGAGAAGCAAATCAGAAGTTCTGCGGCCCTGTGTTGGAAGTTTCCTTTAGCACACACCTCTGTTGTCATTTGTTATAGTTAAGTTTCCTCTCTCCAGAATTCCTGTCTACAGAGGAGCCTCCTGGCTAACCCCCATCCGTACGGGAAGGCGGCCTATGGGACTGGGAAGATGTGGAACTGAGAGTCGAGGCCACCCCAGCCCTTGACTGGTCTTTGTGGGGTGTTTCATCTTATCTCTTGCTGCCCTTTTCCTCTGCCTCCCGTTGCCAAAGGAGCAGGAAAGTCAAGACAAGGAGTGCTGTGCAGCCAAGGGAGAGGAGAAGCCTGCTTTGGGTTAGTATCGCTTTGGGTTAGTGGGGCCTTCCTGGGTTTTGCACTGGAGTTCGGGGGCCTGAAAGACCTAGCAGAGATGGTGAACAAACGTATTAGCCACTTTCATTCACAGATGAACAGACAGTGCCAGTCCACTTTAGGCTAACCATCGAAGTCAGTGTCTCATAAGCCCCCTCACTACTAACTCTTCACACCCTGGCCCTGCATCGGGCCCACTTGACAAGCCACTATCTAGCGATGCTGATTTTTTGAACCATTTATGGGGGACAGAGCACATTTTTACATCCTAGAGGAAACAGTGAGGACCCGAAACTCTTCACTGGCTATCTCTCTGAAAATTTCATGAAGCATTTTTTTTTAAATTTTTCTTTTTGGCAGGAGAGACATCACCTTTGGCCCTTTACTCCTGGGTAGGACAGAGGAAGTGAGTGTTTTTCGAGTTACCATGGGTCCCGGCTTTTCTTGCCTTTGGGATCTTTCCCAAGATCGACATCTCCCTGTTATGGTTCCCAGGAGAATTTAGCTTGCTCCTATATTCCATCTTAAATCTTCAGACAGATTACCAGGAAAAAAAATAAAAATGATTCTTCAGAATTAACCCTGCTTAGAAAGCATTTAGGGTCTGAAAATACGACAGGGAACAGCTGAAATTAGCTGATACTTTTTCCATTCACAGTTGGTGATCACTACCTGAATTCCATTCGCTTGGCAGATGCTACAGCCCCGATGCTGACAAGCATTCCAGCCCAGCAGCCAGTCCACGTTTCATAAACACTGAGCGAAGGGTCGGCTTCAGAGAGGGAGAAACCCGGGGATGCCAGTGTCTGAAATCTCAGCCTCTCTTCGACAGGTTCCCTATTTCTAACAAAGAGCATAGTAAGCCCTAAAGGAAACAAAATGAGTTTAAGTGCTGCTCAACATGTTTCGTCCAAGGACTTCTCTGATCAGAGAGAGAATGGTTTTTTCTGGAACACATTTGGAGCAATGCTTCGCAGTTTTATGAATACTTTTCTTACACTCTCTTTCATTATTAAGTATAATCCACAGAAGTAATATGATCCCTATCTTATAAATATGGAAATGAGTTCAGAGAGACGAAATAGGAACAAAAATCATCCAGTGGCTTACCATGGATTAGAACTTGGGTCAGCCGGTTACAGACCATATATTTTGCTTTCTCTTTCTGTGTGACTTTTAACAGCAAATAATAACTGAGTCCAAGCGAAGTATCAGGTGTTTGGGACTGGACTCTACTGGTAAGGAAAAACCAAAAGATGCTGTATTTCATTTTTCTTCGCAGGACTTATGGTACTAGTTAGTGTGATGGATTTATTTTTTTCCAAAATCCACTTTCCACTCTCTAGTCTGCACTTTCCTTGAAACTATGGAATATGAGGAAAATTTAATTTCCCTTGAAATCCTTTATAAATATTATAAATGGATAATACTTTAAAATGCCAGGCATGGAGTTACCTCCAAATATAGAGTACAGTTTGTATCAGATGTTTAGCCAGACCAAATTTTCATTCAGTGCATCTTGCAAGCACTTATTCCTCCATTCATTCATTCACTCACTCTTCATTCATTCATGCATTTTCCCAACACACATTTATCAGATAGAAATTTAGCCATATGATCTACATGAGCATAAAAAAGTGGGGAACCTCCAAGCCAGAGGCACCACAGGATCTTAGGTACTTTCTGAATCACTAACGAAGTGGAGAGCGCAGCGGTTGGCATGCGAGTGCTGTAGGCCAAACTGGTTCCAGCTGACCTCTGCCACGACATTCAGTTTTACTTAGTTACATGACCTTGGTGCATCGCAAGGACT
Source organism: Thryonomys swinderianus (assembly GCA_004025085.1). Classification (NCBI taxonomy): domain Eukaryota; kingdom Metazoa; phylum Chordata; class Mammalia; order Rodentia; family Thryonomyidae; genus Thryonomys; species Thryonomys swinderianus. The sequence continues at coordinate 43,923 of PVIC010008502.1, forward strand.
CAATAAATGTGAGCTATTATTTTTAACTCTATGAATCACTGCATAATGTTACTTAAATGTTACTGCATTTTAATTCTTCCAGAGAAGTATAATTCAGAAAATACACCACATACACTTTATATGTGGTTACTTTCTATTAAACTACAATTGGAAAATCCATACCTCAATCATGCCAACAATTTACAAAACTAGATCAAATTTATAATTAAAACAAAACTACATGCATTATTACTTAGAGTAACGTCTACCACATGTGCGTGACCATGGGGTCTACACAATCCACTGCATCAGATGCAGTCTGATTTTCTGCATAACAATTGGAAAATACACATTATGAAGATGATAGGAGGCATGGGAACAGATGTTTGGGTTCTTACATTTGAATACATTTTTTCTTTTCCTTTATCAAATATTCTGACCTGCCAGTGGATTTGGACAAACAACATATAATTACTTCAATGTGGCATTAAAATAAATAGTGTGTTGGAAATCAGAAATAATTACTTGATCGCCAAATAGTTTACATTTTTAGATAAAATCTGCTACCATGTAACTTCTGACTCTTCCTCAATGTCCAAAGGACCATGAAAGGTGAATGTTCTGACTCTATTCAGGACACTGAGGCAGCCATGACAGTGCAACTGAAGACATTCACAAAAGAGGACTTCCAGAACTGCTTCAGAAAGTGCCAAGAGGAGTTGCTGGGACTATAAGCTAGTGGAACCATGGAGACCACTAGGGAGAGACATCCCACTTGATCCAGCTCTTACCCTTCCACATATCTTCCTGAAAGTGTTAAAGAGTGAATTTTCTTCCCCCACCTTGCAGCCTTGATAGCATTTGTTATTATTTGATTTCCTGGTGATGGCCATTCTTTCTGGGGTAAGACAAATTCCCAAGTATTGTCAAATTCCCAAGTTCCCAAGTGTTTCAATTTGGGTTTCCCTAATGGCCTGAGATGTTGAACACTGTTCATGGATGTGTTGGCCATTGATACTCCATCTCCTGAGAAGTGACTGCTCCTTTAAGTTGCCTGGTGTTTGACTGAGTCTTTTAGTTGGAAGAATCTAATATTTTGAATTCTTTATAAATTCTAGGTATTAGCCCTCTGTCTGAGGAATATCTGGCAAAACATTTTTCCCACTGTGTAAGACATTCTTTTTGACTAAGCAAGAATCTATCATGGCTCTTGTACATCTATAATCCCAGTGATTCAAGAGATAGAGCCAGGAGGATCATAAGTTCAAGGCCAGCATAGACAACTTACTGAGACTGTCTCAAAAAATAAAGGGCTGCAGGTAAAGCTCAGTGGTAGGCAGGCCCTAGGTTCAAGCCCCCCAGGACTATAAACAAACAAAGACAAAATAGAAGTATTCTGGTTATAGAAGACAGTTTTACTGATTTATTGATTTACCACTGATCCTGTCAATTTCAATCAATGAAATAGAGAGGATAGGATTCTTAGCTTATTTGAACATTGATCCAAACTGAAAAATTTAGATTATTTTCAAAACAGAGGAATCTTAAAGACAGTATATAATTTCAAAACTCCAGTGAATCATTTTCTTTGCTTCCATGATCAGGAGTTTTAAATGTTACACCTCAAAACATATTTCACCATCAATTGCTTTGTAAATATGGAATTGAAGTAGAAAACAGCAAACACAATACCTACACACTGCTGCCATTAACAGGGCCCACATTCTTTATTGAAACCCCTACAGGAAATTCTGCAGCTCCTCAAACTTTGTTCAGACAGTTAAGAATTACAACTGTAGAATTTAACAATGATCAGGAGAGAGGATATAGGCCTGTGGTAGAGCCCTTAGGAAGCAGGTAAGAGACCTTGGATTCAGCCTTGAGAAAATAAGAAAATAAATAAATGCCAGAAACGCACATTTGAAAATTTCAGTCTGTTGTCAGTTTACAAGTTTTAGAGTAATTTTCCTGTCAGTCTTCATTCATCCATCTATCCATCTATCCATGTATCTATCTGTCTGTCTGTCTGTCTGTCTGTCTGTCTGTCTAGAAGTTGTCACAGGAGAATCACTACTCCTATGTTGTTTCTGCCTATAGCATATGTCCCAATGCTCAAGACAGGTAATTCTGTTAAACTATGCCAATACAGATTTTCAAATGAGTAAGTTATACAAAGCTATAGGAACAACTTTAAAAGAAGAGCAAAACTAGACTGCTCAGATTGTTTGTAGTATCCCTTCTCTTTGAAGATATTATTAAACTGACTAAATTAATTTTTGCAGTTTCATATATTCAAAGAGTTCACTACAATAAAAACTAGACTGTTGAGAGCAGTTCAGTTCATAATTTACTATACAAAGACAATTGTAGAGGAAGATGTTCAGCGGCTGCTCTGACAGCCAGTACAATTTACTTCCTAAGCCACGATAGAAACTGTTTTAAAGAGTGAGTCTATTCAATTATTTCTAGCATTTTTTCTTGTTGATTTAACAATCCAAGTCCTGCTCTGGAAGCTACAATACGTATCACAGTATATGTGTTGGATCTTTAGAAAATTACATGGTGCTTACTTACATCTAGACTGTGGAGCTGAATTTCTCATAATCAAAACACAATTTCATCTTTGCCAGTTTTATCTGGCTAAATTATCTTCTAGGTTTAGCTTATTCACCCTCAAAAAAGAAATAATAATAAGGTTACCTATTTTATGCAATTTTTATGAAGCTTAGATGAGATAATATAAGATTATTTAAAGGCTTTTCATTTACTTTAGAACAAGTTTGAACTCACTGCTATAACTTAGGACTGAATGCTGTTTATTGTCTGCCTGTAATGAGGTTTCCCATTCCTTAAGCACTGCTGGCTCTTTCTCATTTTTCTTGTTTCATTTCAAATAACATCTCGTAGGACCTGGGATGTAGCCCAGTGGTACTGCACCTGATGGGCAAGCGCAACATTCTGAGTTCAATTCCTGGTACCACACACACGCACACACACACACACAAAGAATCAAGTAAGACCTCTTTGGAGACACGTTCCATGACTGGTTAACCATCCATCTATCCATCTAATTATTCACTTATCTAACACTAACAGAAACTGAGCACTTACCATGCTTGTTAGGTACCAGGTTCTAGGGTTAGGATAGACAAGAGTACAGACTAAACTTCATCTGTCCCTACTACTCGTCCTATCTGTCTACTACTTGCACTATCTGTCCCTACTACTGCCCTAACCATCCTTTTCCTACCCTTATTGTGATATGAAATGATCTGGCTCATTAGTTCATTACTTTATTTCATCTGTCTCCACTTAGTTTTCACATCGAAGGCCTCATTCATCTCTGCTTCAATGGGCAGTTACTACTACAAGTTAAGAGACCTGATCAACACCTGTTTAAAGAATGACCGGTCTGTCCAGGAGAAAATATGATCTGAGAAATCAAATAGTTTGGAATTCAAATATTGAAAAGCTCATTTTAAAAACATCTCTACTGTGGTATATCATTTTGTCTAGAATTCCCTTGCTATACAAATCACCTCGTCATATCTGTAGGTCTGAAAATTATAATAAAGAACAAGCCTATTTTTCTAGTTTTAAAATTCTGCAGGACTTCTTTTTTTTTTTTTTTTGAGACAGGGTCTCGCTTTGTAGTTCAGGCTGTCCCTGAGCTCACTATGTAGCCCAGGCAAGCTTCGAACTCAGCAGTCCTCCTGTTTCTGCCTCATGAGTGCTGGGATGACAGGCGCGAGCCACCACACCCGGCACTGTGGTATGTGGTGCTGATTGCTGGTTGATTGTTGGTGGGCGTGAGTCACCACGCCCAGCATTGTATGTGGTTACTGGGATCCAACTCAGGACCTTGCACTTGCGAGGCAGGCGCTGGAACCACTGAGCTAAATCTCCGGCCTTCTGCAGGACTTCTTGATGAAAATGTAGCTACTCTGTAGTGTTACAAGCTCAGAGATACAAAGAAGTAATAACAAAGATGCTTCGCATTTCATTCACATGCAGACTTTCACACTTGTCATCTCTTGCTTTGGGGACAAACACCGCTCCCTGTTCCTCCACAAACATCTTGCTGTTTTCTATTCACAGAACCTATTTTCCCAGTTATGGCAGCATATCAGCTACGAGACTACACTTCCTAACCTCAACTTCCTTTAGATCTGGAGATCCCAGGACCCGCCCTTGCCAATGAGATACAAGTAGGAGTCACTG
>PVIC010008503.1:0-48041 GCA_004025085.1 Thryonomys swinderianus
AATTAACTCATGTCATATACTGGTACAAATTCCCCAATGTTGAGTGTGACTGTGAGCTGTCTACAAAATGTACCAATAAAGAATTCAATTAAAAAAATAATAGATACCACAGAACATCAATTAAAATGACTAAACTTAATGAAAGTCTGATTTTGGTAAGGATGTATAGGAAAGATGATGAATCAGCCTGAAACACATCTTCAGTTTCTTAAAACACGAACATACTAACAAGTTACTTTACCAACTGTATGTATGTGGGCTGCTGTGTAAGTCACAACAGAATACAAAAACCTAAAACCTCAGAATAGATCCTCTTAATCTTTCGGATAATCTGTTGGTGTTGTGGCCCTGCGGGGAGAGTGAGTGATAGTCACTGCGCAGGAGGAAGCCTGCCTACTCATGCCTGTCCCAGGACGCTCCTGCGAGGACCAGTGCTCCTGTGCTTAGGCTTGGAGAGTCCACATCACTTCTCCAGATACTGAGCTTGCCTGTTGCTAAGGGCAGCATGTCAGCAGGGGCTGTCAGCTACAGCTGTTTCCCAGCTGTTCAAAACACAGCTACACTGCTTCAGGCTGCGCTGGCGTGGTTTGTCCAGCTACCTGGCCTGCTTTTCTCCATCTGTCTCCTATAAATGTTCTGACAACATAGGCTTCAGTGCTGCTGGGAACACTACAATTCTGGTCTCCTTAAAATCGGGTCAGGTTTCTGTGAATGTCTTGTGGTGTTTGGAACTCTTGTCAGACCAAATATGCTATTTCTGGGGTATCACACAGCCCAGCAGGGATATTTGGACTACTTCTGCACCCCTTCTTCACCCTTGGTTATTACACAGCTTTTTTTTTTTTTTTTTTTTTTTTTTTTTTTTTTTTTTTTTTTTTTTTTTTTTTTTTTTTTTTTTTTTTTTTTTTTTTTTTTTTTTTTTTTTTTTTTTTTTTTTTTTTTTTTTTTTTTTTTTTTTTTTTTTTTTTTTTTTTTAGACGGCCTTACTGTGTAGTTCAGCTTTGTCTTGAACTCACTATGTAGCCCAGTCTGGCCTCAGGAAAGAACGGTCCTCCTGTCCCAGTCTCCCAAGTGCTGAGATTACAGACATGTGCCACTATACCTGGCTCCAAAGCTTTTTGAACCCTTTGATTTACTCAGCAGACAATCCCATTTTCTTCTTTTACTATTTAAGGGTTATGTCTAATTTATTCCTGTATTGACTGCAGTCCTGATGACAGTAAATAATATAACCTAATTCATCTTCACCCTCAATCTTTATTCACCAAGACCCATCTCTGAGCAAATCTAACCCTTCCTCTAAGCCCATACTAATGCGTTCCTGCTCTAGGAAATCTTTCAATATTTTAGCCCACAGAGTTCTCTCTTGATACTTGCTTATCCTGCACTATATATAAATGTATTATAATACATATATACATATATATTTCCTGCTCAGAAATTTTTATTGGCTTCCAGCTGAACTCTCTGGTCTTTCTATGGCTGTTCTCTGCCCAGTTTATGTTCCAAACAAAATATAGACTGTTTCTTAATCCTTTACAATTGCCTTAACTCTATACTATCTCCTTCTCCCAGAATACAGTATTTCTCCTTCATATGCTTACATGTGACCAGCTCAAATGATGCTTTTTGTACACACCTAAAATAATCCTCCCACTTCCCCATCTCATTGTTGCATATCTGAATCTCTTTTACAACTACCATCTGTGATAGTTAATCAATCTTGTAAATTCTTATATATTTGTATATCGTGTATTAAATATGTTTCTCTAGTAAGCACTGACTGATATACCCTCTCATTCCTTTCTAGGGGTTATTCGTATATGAATGTCCAAGCCTGCTAGGCTGCAAGTGCCACTAAGAATAGTTAGGGCCCATTTTCAATTTATCTTTGCTCATGATGTATTCAATATAGTAAAAGCTTAATAAACAGTTCTTTCAACCCAGTTTCATCTTCCAGAGACAGTTGGGACAGAATTTCAGTTCTTGCCTTCAAGTGCACTAGTTTTGCATCTTAAAGCCATTTAGATTCCATTTCCTCAAATGCAAAGCTACAATATGGTCTTCTTTCCAGCATATTTGTAGAGTCATTGCAATGAGCTAATAAGTACTGAAAGTGCTTTGAAAACTTCAGACTGACACAAGGCAAAAGTTAGCATCGGCACATGCTTTCAGGATACATATGTTTTTATCCACTGGAACTAAAAGTGTTAGGTACACAGAACCACCATAGTTAGAGTAGCTTTCATATAGTACTCTCAAGGGCACAAAAAGCCTGGAAACCTGTCCCTAAATATTAGTGTCAGATTCACAACACCAGACTTTTGTTTTGTGCTATTTTCATTAAGCTATTTATATAGACGCTAGAAATACTTGCTGAACCAAAAGATTCTATGGCATTTTTACTGGAAGTTAAAAAGAATTTAGAATCTGCCTAACTGACAAAAAATACCACAGAAACATACTGGTTAAAAGTACACGCTCTGTGTCCCATCATACAATATCTACATTATTCTATATAACATCTCAAAATCTCTCTATGCTTCATCAGAATGGAAAGTCTAGGAAAGTAGGAATTTTGTGTCTATATTATTAACTTCTATGTACTCTGCCCTATGTCAGTACTTGGAACATAGAGTTAAAATATATATTTGTTGAGTGAATAAATCTCTCTTTTCTGAAGAATAAAATGGTAACAGTCTCCTAAGGTTGTCCTGTGAATTAAGTGAAAAATATAAGATAAAGATGTTTACAGTGACAAGTTCAGCAAGTGGAATTCAGTAATATGGACATTACTCTATTCCTATAAAACCTACAATTCCTTCAAGTTGAGATTGGATGGAGCAATAGTACCAAAAGGATGGTTCTCGAGCCTGAACACCTGGTCTTGGTTACTGTGTACTGCAACTTTGGAGAGAATTAGAAGACACATTCTGGCAAACATGGGTTGCACAGAGGCGCCTCTACCAAAGCAAGTTCAGAATATGGGGCAATTAAACAAAAAGAACTCACTGACCCCCACCCCACAACATCATATGTAGACTTTTCTTAAACAAAAAGGCTTTTTTTCTAACAAAATATCTGAATACTTTAGCATGGAAGAATACATAAAAATAAGGAAGTAGCAGGATATGTAGGCAATAGTCCTTTTATTCTAAAGAAATGTTTCATTAAACATATCTACACCCACAGCCCACGTGAAATTGAACATGCGTGTTAAATCACCTTTTCACAAATATTCAGATATAGCAAATAAAAACATTTACTTATTTAGGTCAAAAGAGAAAAACAATATATAACAGAACTATAACCTATATTCAAATAATTAACAATAATATTAACATTGCTATAATTTAATATATCCTAAGGACTTTAGAATCATTTTAAGATCATTCTGAGTCATAGAGTTATAAAAAATTCCAAGAATATGGGCCCAGGGATTTAGCTCAGTGGCCCTGTGCCTGTCAAGCATAAGTCCTGAGTTCAGTGTCCAGTACCACAAAAAAAAGAGGAGGAGCAGAAGGAAAAAGAGAAGAACAAGAGGAAGAAGAAGGAAAAAGAAGAAGAGGAAGAAGAAGAATTCCAAGAATAATTATGTGATATAAATACCAGTTACTGAGCTTCTTGATTGAACTCTGGATAGAATGTGTTTGCCCTAAAGATATATGGAGGCAGATGTGAGAAGTGTAAGTGCATATACACACATACATCACGAATATGGTGTAGATATAGAATGCATTATTTTCTTTCCTGCCTTGCTTTTCTTTTCTAAAACATTGCCTTCCTTTTTTTCTAGAATCACACTATATCCTAAACAAAAAGTTTTCAATTTATAAAAAGGGCTCTAGATAGCTTGAAATGCAAAATTTTCCTATTCACCATATGCTTTGAATAGACTTATTCTTTTGTATTTTGAAAATTCATTTTGAAATGATGTTTTATCTCTTAAGGATCTATGGCTAAATAAGAGGAAAAATAATGGCTTCTATTTAACACCAGATAAAAATTTATTTTTGAGCTGGGTGTGGTGGCTCACGCCTGTAATCCCAGCACTCCAGAGGCAGAGGCAGGAGGATTGCTGAGGCTTGCGTTGGCTACATAGTGAGCTCAGGGCCAGCCTGAACTACAAAGTGAAACCCTGTCTCAAAAAAAAAAATTATTTTTGTGTTGGAGTTTTAGTTCAATGATACAGTGTTTTTCTAGCACTAATGGGGTCCTGGGCTTGATTTCCAGTACTACTGTATATATCAATGTAAATGTAAAAAATATATTTTAATCGAAGCTTGTTTTTATTTAACTAGATTGTATCTTCTGGGGATTATCTCTACTATCCACCTACAACATCAGTTTCTTATTTACATATAAAAATGCTTAGATTTGTTTTCTTAGCCTTTTAAATATATTTTATATCAAAATAAATGTTTGCACATTGTGTATGTAATGCCATACTTTGTTTTCCTGTAGTAAAGTTCCTAAGTGAAAGAAATTATTATAATTCAAAAAATCAGTTTTTCCCACAACTTAGGTATTCATGGCAAACATTAACCCAACAGTTTATAAAGTGTTTAATCTTACAGGCAATGAGTACTCACTTTTAGGGCCCAATAACAAATCTTTATTATTTTGTAAGTTGACAAACAATTGTATGTATCTATGTGGGGCAATGTTATGTTTTGATATATGCAGACATTCCATAGTGATCCAATCAAGCTAACTGACACATCCATATATTCACATACTCTTTTCATACGTTTAAAATTGATGCTTTTTAAAAATTTCAAATATTCATTGTGCTATTATTAATTACAATTGCCATGCTGTAAAAGATATGTCAAAAATTCCTCCTAGGGGCCAGAGATTTAGCTCAGTGGTTCTGGTGCCTGCCTAGCAAGTGCAAGGTCCCTAATTCAATCTTTGGTAACCACATACAATACCGGCTGTGGTGACTCATGCCCACCACCAGTCAGTACCACATATCACAATGCTAGGCTTGGTGGCTCATGCTTGTAATACCACTTGGGAGGCAGAGGCAGGAGGATTGCTGAGTTTGAGGCTTGCCTGGGCCACATAGTAAGCTCAGGGCCAGTGTGGGGAGCAGCTCAGCATGGTGTAACTGGACCAAGAATTTATGCCTGGGGTTTTGGGGAATAACTCCTGAGTCGGGGGTCTGCACTTTATGGTGCTGCCCCAAATATACCAGAGGATCTGCTCTAACAAGGAGCTGCCCTGGGTTACCACCAGAAAACATGTTCTGGCTCCGGGAAAATTCCCCTATACCTGTGCTGGGCCTGCTGACCTTGTCTCTCAAGTTAGCAACATAATGTTTTTCTTCCAGTTCTACATGGGCTAGGACAGAGTTTCATAGAATTAGCAGAATGATGGATGTACTTATTCTTCTAGTCTCATTCTATTGAAAAGTTAAGCATTAATAGAAAGTAGTACAAGGAAGTTAGAGTTAGGGAAAAATTTTAAGAGAATTGTAGTTTAACATTTTGAGAAATTGATTCCAGTCTTATGATCATCATGCTTATAGTTACCATTTGTTTCTGTTCTCGTTCCTAAGAAATGTACTGATCTCTTGATTACTTGCTTTGTTTCTACCAACCAAATGATAAATGTTTAAGATCATAGTAACCATTATTGAAGTCACGTTACCCTTCTAAATCAGTATAAATATAGCCTGATCAATAAACACGGTGCCTGCTCGGTACTGACTGAGAGGTCCTCCTGATCCCATCTTTGTCTTTGTCTGTCTTGTGTTTTTCTTAATCCTCACCCCCCGACTCAGGCACTGTCCAATTGCTGGCAGGCCCCGGCAGGCCAGCCTGAACTGCAAAAGCAGACCCTATCTCAAAAAAAAAAAAATTCCTCCTAGGTGAAATACTGCACCTTCTCACCAACATCTCCTTAGCATCACTATATTCCTCATCTCTATTAGTTTGATATTTTTAGATTTCTCATGTACATGAGATTATGCTTTATATTACTAAATCTTAAGTGGGTTTATAGATTCTGTAACTGCCTGTGCTCCACGCCGATCTTGGCTTCCAAGACAGAAGTCCTGGCATAATCCCTACTCTCTCCTTGACAGCTCCCTGATGACAGAGGCACTCTCTTAACCAGCTAGCTCTTCTACACGTGAGGACCTTGCTGTTCTGCACTGCTACTGAGTGTCCTTGACCATCCTTTCCCAGAAACGGAAAGTCTTACTTACAGGGCTTCTATTCAGGGTCCCGATATTCCTGGGCCTACCACAACCCTGGCCTAATATAACAGTTGTCTGTGTAGTGGCTACTGTGGCTATCATATTATCTTACTACACACACATGCATGTATGCATGCACATATATGAAGTATGATGAAAATACATGGTGAATATTTAAATTTTAGAAAGATTTATTACACCAGCAGACATACTATCCTTCACTTCAAACAAACTTATTCCATCACTCTGGGCACTTTCTGACTCAGTTCTGGAAGTCTTCTTATGTATTTATGTGATTTTAAAAAACTGGTGAATGCTGCTGCTGAATGCCATCCAGCAGAAAGCTAGGCTCCTAAAACTATTTTGGAATGTATCTGTGTATCACATTCAGCAGGTATGGCACTATAGGGCTCTAGCTCTTCCCTGAAGTAAAAAATTATCATGAAAGATAAATACTTTGAATCAATTCCACACACAGAGGCAGCCAGGACAGTACAATTAAAGAGACTCACAGAAGAGGACTTCCAGAATTGCCTCAGAAAGTGGTAAGAGTGACAGGATAAGAGGGCTGGAGGGAGGTTAGGGACAATGTGTCTTTACCTGTAATTAATATTTAAAATTAAATGTTCACTGTACTTTTTGATCATGCCTCTTGTATTTGTGTGCTGCTGGAGACTGAGCCCAGAGGACTCTGTGCATGATAGGCAAATACTCCAGCAGCAACCCACGTCTCAAGACGTATATTATTGCATTTGATGAAGTGCTAAATCAAGTGATGCCAGCTCCTTGAAGGCAGACAACACGTCAACTCCAGGTGTAACGCATAGTTTCTGGACTACAGTGCATGCTTGACAAAAGTTGTTGACTGAGTAGCCTCTGAGACATAAGTCAGAAAATTCATTAATGGCATTTAATAGCCTTATGGCCTTTGCTGCCTCTCTGAACCTTAATTATTTGAACTATAAAGCTGGGAGTATGATAGGCTGTCGGATAATGTGTTGTAAGAAACATGTAGTGCACTATGTTGCACATATGTCTACGGGGCTGAGCACTCATTGTTCACACTGGTTACCTTCTGCAGCTCTGCTAGAGCTATGTCTCCAAGAAACAAATTACAATAAACACTGTTGCCTTTACTCAGTGTTTGCAGAGCTACAGCAATAAGCTTTAGAGTTTCTTGAAATTACAGTGTATGTTTATGCTTCCAGGAAAGGTTAAGGAGAGGAAGGAAGGAAGGAAGGTATTCACCAAACACTTCTGGATAATAACATAGTATCTTGTTTAGAGTGGCTGGGTGAAGGAACATTAGAAGGTTCATTAGGACCAAATCTTGGATGTATCAGATGAACCTCGTTTTAACTGTTAACATTATCTCCAAAAGAATGTAAATACTTCATTGTAGAAATACACTGATTATATGAAAAAGTGACAGCTGGCATTTGACCTAAACTTATGTACTGACATACTAGCTCTCAAACTTTTTTGTAGGAACAACAGTCAGGTAAATATTGTAGAACAACCAGCGCAATGTTTTCCATGACTATGTGCAATGCACTGTATATTACAGTTCTCTCGTTGTCTATAGAAATTATTGTAAAGTGTTGGTTGCAACACACAGAGATAGAAATAAAAGTGAGGAGACAGGAAAGGGAGGAGAGACGGTAGTATAAATTACTGCAGTCCTGCAGGCTCAGAGGAGACAAACACAAATCTCCCATAGAAACTATGGGCCATCCACACTGGTTGGCAGGAGAGAGTGTGAAAGAGATTTTATATTTAAACCTGCCCTTAGTTGCCTGTGAGACAACAACTGCTTACAATAGCCCGGGACTTAAGAGTGTATTATAATGAATCCTTTAATTATCTAAAGCAAAGTGAAAGTAATTGTATTATATTTTTGTGTCAAACAAATTAATTTACTAAACGTATACCTTCAGAACACACCTCAGTATTTGTAGTATTGTATTGACATTATTTTTATTGTGATACCAGTACGTTTTACACTTATCTTAGCCAAAAGGTTGAGAAGTGATTCAGTATATTTTATATACACATTATGATCACACTCAACATTGAGAATGTCCACCAATATATGACATGACTTAATTCTCATTTTTTCTCATTATTTTAAAAATATACTGAGGATCTTTTAAAAATAAAAAAAAACAAGTGTCCCAGCCTCTTGATCCCCAAAAGTTCCGTCTTATACCTATGATTGATATAAAAAAAACTCTCTCCACCACTTGACTTTCAATAAAGAAATTAGGCCTCTTTGTGAAAGTTAAACTTGTATATGTGATGTATCTACTGGAGGAAGACTGTCTCCAAAGCTCACGGGGGACTGCAGCTAACAGTACTAACAGCATAGCCCCAAAGTACACCAGCCACCACAAGAGGGAAGCAGGGAGATGCTGGGGCACCAAAGTCCAAGTGCGCATCAGACCTCCAGAGTAGAGAAGGCTGCTGACTACACAGACCTGACAGGTGCTTTATCAGTGGGGTCTCTCTAGGACTCTCCATAGTTTGAGACACATGTGCTCCAGACTCTGCTCTCCTTTGCTCCAAAGCAATGGTTACTTAACAACAACAACAAAAAAAATGCAAGTCCTTTTGTGAATTCATGAATGTAGTTTAGGCTGGCCCTGAACTCACTGTGTAGCCCGTTAGCCTTGAATTCACAGCAACCCTCCTGCCTCTGCCTCTGCCTCCTGAGTACTGGGATTACAAGCATGAGCCGCTGCACTCGGCATTGTGGTATGTGGTTCTAGGAATCGAACTTGGAACATGTGAATTCATGAATTTACATGCATCTTTAATGTGTTCACATAGGTGAGTTTGATTAAGGTGAATTGCATAACTACTGATTGCAACAGTATGTTCCATTTTCTGGTCTTTCAGGCTTGAAATAAAACCTGAAGCAAACTAATTCATCAAAATAATGCTATCTGCAGGACCAATCCGGTGGGGAAGTTCACCCAGCATTCCTCTGGTTTGTCTGTCTGTTTCCCAGATCTCCTGAGTGACCCACTGTCCCTGTGACTACCCCAATAACTGCTGTCCTCCCTAGAACCAATGAGGAGTTTCTAAATTTAGTTGCTTTTACCCTAAATTACATTTAGCAATTAAATCCAACATTTCAGATTCTTTTTTAAGATCTAAGAGAATTTCTGAGGTTATTTTATCCAAACTCCCAGACACACAGCAGAGCGAACTGTCACCCACAGGTGCGCTCCGCCACGGAGAAGGGCGGAGCTTGCAGTAAGGGCGGAGCTTGCAGTAAGGTGAAGCTCAGGTCCAGAGCCACCTTCCACCTCCTCAACCTCATTGTCACTGAGGCAACTGCGGATCAGATGTATATGCAGTGATCACAGGGAGTGACGTGAAGAGGCAAACGATGTAAAACTGTGAATCAAAATATTGAGGACCCTGATTTGGGGAAATGAAGCTGTGCCTCAAGTAACGTTTGTAATAAATGATTAAGCTACTACAAAATGACTGGGCGCCTTGAGTGTATAAAAGAAATGTAGAGTCCAACTTCCAGGAAGAATAACTTAACAAGAATCTGGTCAGCTGTGGCCAGGTGCTGAGTGCCTGTGTGGGCGAGATGGTGCAGATGGAACACAATTACGTATAGATCCTCAGTAAACAGATGAAAACGTTAACTTTATTTGAAAGGGCCTGGTTTGGGGTTTCTATGAGGAATCATCACCTTGGAACTTTTGTTTATATCTAAAATGAAAGTAGAAAGAAAATAAATATGTTCTGTTGGGCACCTTAAAGTCAAAAGCAGTATTTCAGAGCTGGGCTCCCTATTCTGTTTTGGCAAGTTTTACTATAATCTCCACCTTAGTGGTTCTTTTACAGTATTCCTGGAGGTGATATTTCCTTCATTTATTCTCTACCATTCAATAAACATTCTGAAGCAACACTTAGCCTTAGGTGAAGCTAAAATATTCTCTTTAAAATGACCTAATTTAAAACAATCACCCAATTTGCAACATTGTAAAATATTTAAAAATTATAACTTGCTATGTCACAATAGCCAGGGGCAAGTCAACAATAAGACCATATAGAAGAAAAATTGCTGTAAAGGAGGCATTTTAGAACAGAATAGAATATTTGGACTCTGTTGTTCCATTTATAAAGTGGCTCATTGATAGTAAAAAGTGGCTATCACACCACTGGTAGTCAATGAAATATATGTTGAATGAATAAATGAAGGAATGATTCTGTTTGTCTAATTCACAGATTCACTGGTCTCTTAGACCAGTGCCTAACAGACAAAAATATCCAAATATTGGTAGAACAAAGAAACAGCCAAGAACATTTATTTATTCTGCAATCACTATGATGTGATTACATTTGAAATTGATGTCAAGTGCAATGTTAAAAACCGTTCCTGTTACTTAAGAGGCCAGGTTTATAAACCAGTGTAGCCTCACTTTCCCACTACAGTGTAAGCCCTGTGAGACAGAACTTTCTCTGATTGAATTGTTCCTTAATAATATTCATAAACGTATTATTCATAAACATATTATTCATAAACATATAATTGAATACAATTTTACAATCCAAGTAGACAAGGACCAATCATATAAAGGTAAGAGCCACTTGACAAAAGAAACCCAAGCTCTACTCCTGTCATAACAATTTTCCTCTCCTTTCATAACAAACATCTTTCCTGCCACCACCTTGAGACATTTTTGATCAGAATTTCCAGCTTATGAGAACAGTACCGTGCTTGACATCCATGCAAGTGGGCCAGCACCTCTGATTAATTTTTAATACAATTTTTATGAGTTTCCTAAGTTTTAACTACAATCCAGGTAGAGGTGTATAAATTTAAAACAAACAAAAAATTGTCTTTCAGGAATGAAAAATAAATGTAATCTGAAATCAATATTTATGAAGTTGTGATTAATTGACTGATGACCAAATGATTACAAAACGTCTGTCTGAAACATCTACTCAAATTTATTAGCTTTGACCAAAAAAAAATTAAAAAACAATCTGAACCAGGTCAATGAAAGAATAATGCATTCCTAATCAATTTTTAATAGCACTTAAGATTTTATATTTTTTTAAACTTGCTTTTAAATAATTTATCATTAAAATGAATCTGATTTAAACAAGGGGTAAAAGGTGTTCCATAGCTATTTGATGGTTTTCTTAGCAAAGAAATTCAATTATGACTGACTTTTTATTACTCAACTACTTTATTAATAATAATACATCTTGCACTTACATGAAGGCATCAGGCCAACAATCTCTGAAAGTCCATCAACTGTGATCTAGGATTTAGCTCCAATTCTAATATTATCTGTTGCTTTACCTTAGCAAGCATCAATTTTCTCATCTGTGAAAGGAAAGGCCTTCAAAATAAGCCAAAAAAGACTTTCTAGTTCTACAAGGCTCTAATTCTAAGGGTTTAGGAGACCGTAGCATGTTCCAGAAATTACCATGTATGTAAATGAACTGCTGGGATTTTGGGTTCCCTATAAAGTGACTAAGATGAAACAGAAACAAAGTAGAAAGTCAATGAGGATGTAATCTTTGTTTTCCTTTTAGATTAATGATAGCATCATTTACTATTTTAGCCCAAGCAACCTCTATTTAAAACACAATTAGTAAAAAAAAAAAAAGTAGGAAATGTCCTTCATAAGGAGGAAATAAAAGATAGTTTTTGAACTTAAGACACTTGCATTATTAAAAGCAGAGCCTAGGACATCAGTCTGGTCCTAGAGAGAGTCCTATTCAACCTGTATTGCTAATAATGTTACTTGGATATGTGTGTTTGCATAAATTATCCACAGAGTAGTAAGTGAACAAAGCAGATATGTTGTGGTATAATTCTGTATTTGATTATGCATATAACAGTATATGAATTAAAATATTTTCAGGGATATATTCTAAATTGTGGTTACCAAAAAGGAGAGGTGAGGGAGCAATATGGAGAAACTTTTACTTATTATTTTATATATTTTTAAATGGCTTAATCTTACTAAAATTAGCCACATTATTTTTATAATTTTCAAAAGGCAATATAACTTTCAATTTTGAGATAAAAATTTAAAAATGAAAGATATTGTTAAAAATAAAACATCCTGGGTTTATAATAAAGGTGGGCTGTGGCTAAAGAAAATATTATTGTTTGCAGAACAGTCACTTAGTACCACATACTAGATTGCATCTAATTTAGATTGCATCTAAATTAGATGCAATCCTTCACCTCCAGAAACATAATCTAGTAAACATATAATCAACTATAATACAATGCTATCAGCATAGAAATAGTTACATGACTACAGTATTAAAATTGCACTCAGGGCATGGTGGCTCAAGCCTGTAATCTCACCACTCAGGAGGCAGAGGCAGGAGGATTGCTGAGTTCAAAGATTGCCTGGGCTACATAGTGAGCTCAGGGCCAGCCTGAATTACAAAGGGAGATCCTTGCTCAAAAAAAAAAAAAAATTGCACTCAGAAGCTGTAACAGTGATCATAAATATAAAAAGAAATGTTGGAAATAGGTGGGATTGTAATATCCTATTTAAAATACAGGTCATGATTTTAAAATTTTATCTTTGTGACTAGATATTAATACTGATACCAGAATTGTTTACAAAAGTGAACTTACCTATTAAGCAATGAAAAAATCTTTCTAAAGAAGTGCTTTCAAGCCGGTCATGGAGGCATATGTTTATAATGTCAGTATTCCAAGACTTAGGCAGAAGTATTTACAAGTTGGAGCCCAGCCTGGTCAATTTAGGGCCTTAGCAAGACCTTGTCTCAATATGTAAATTTGTAGGAACTGCTGGGGTGTTCAGTGGGAACACCGTGGGTTCAGTCCCTATACTAGGTGGAAGTGGTGGTAGTGTGAAGTGTCATCAATATATATTCTGGCTGCACTCTTTTCAGAGATGAACATCATTACACCTACTCCCTCCAGGCCTTAGAACCAGGCCCTAAAATACCACCTTATCTACCAGTGCCAGCAAGGTGAAAACAGGAAAGAAATCCATAACACGTGAAACACGTGTAGCCAAAATGACAGAGGGTAACAACCTGAGTTTTCTCATTCTGAAGTCTGGGCTCTACAGCCAAGAATGTGAAGATTTATTAGAAAAATACGGGAATTCTGGACCTCAAGTAAATATGCTTTTGCCTTCAAATACATGTGAAATAGCCAAATCAAATGAGTACGACATGAGTTTTAAATATTCTGTCAGTGTGACTATTTTACCCCGCTCTCTAATTCCAAGCAAATGATAGTCTTCAGTTCAGAAATACTGAAAAGTTACAGAGATGTTTGAAATAATTCTCACGGCTATACGTGAACCAGTTTTGAACTGGTATTGTCGTTCTTCAAGCAAACTACCAGTTGCTTCCATCACATTATCGTCAGGTTCTCAGAAGACACACATTGTCCTCACTCAACACATAACCCAAGTAAAATGCTAAGAGACAAAAATAAGTTGCCTAAGGCCACAAGGGATTTGTACCCCATAAGTCCAAGTCCATTAGGTCCAGAAATTCTTACTTTTACTACCCACAGGCTGCTCCCTGACAATACATGGTCTCTTTTTCTGAAAGATTAATAGTAAAAGTTATTTCTTGGGAGTATTTCTAACTCTCCTCACACAAAGAGATTTGTTTGCATAATCAACTCTTCTTCACTTAAAGCAAGCTGCAGTTAAATTTTCAAATCTGTAATATTCAAGATTAATTTAGGAAAATATACATTTTCTTTTTCATTGTTAGGAAATGATAATTTATAGTCTTACAAATTCTCCCTGAGAGTTGAACAGTAAGCTGTCCTTTTTATACCTGACTATATATTTGGTATAAAAGTCTTAAAATACATTGTTCAAGAGGACGGCTCACACTATTTGTAGTAGCTTTCTCACAAGCGTAAATCGGGCCTGGCTGGAAACCTTGTCTAGTTTTGGTGGAAACCCAAACAGGGTCAACAATGAAAGTCTGTCTGGACGATGGATCTGAGAATATATCCTGATCATTTCTGGATACAAAAAATGAGAGAGGGGGATTTATTATTTTAAACGGAATTACTATGCCCTCTGGAAGCACATTGTGCCAGTTAAAATGAAAAAGGAAGCTGAAAGAGGCAGAAAGTTTTGAAACCCATACTGAAACAGATAATGTCTCTTCAGGTCTTGACCCTGCCGCATGTTTAGGTACGGTGTTCAATATTAGGAGAAAAACTCCTCCAGGGCCCCCACATAATTTCCCTCGGAGAGATCTAGGGATTTAGTATATGTGCTGCCGAAGCGAGCACGAGATCTAGGGATTTAAATAGCCTCTCAATATTTTCCTTCCTTCTCATTCTTTGTAATAGCTTCTGAATTGCAGCTCCTGAATTGAAAAGGATCTTTTTTTTTTTTTTTTTTTTTTAACGACGAAACAGCCTGGGAACGGCGTTTCAAAAACGCGTTTTCGTTTGCTTTCGTGGGCGGGCTTTGGCCCTGCCGGGCCGCCGTAGTAGCAGGCCTTCACTTCACCAGTTGTGGCGAAGACTCGCTGTCGGCGGGACTTCCGTGTTGGCGGGATTCTGAACGCTGCCATGGCTCAGACAGTGCAGAACGTTACATTGTCTCTCACTCTACCCATCACGTGCCACATCTGCTTGGGGAAGGTAATGGGCGATTGTGGGCGCAGCTATGAAACGGCGCCAGTGTGAGGTGTCCGCCGGGGCCGGGGCGGTCTCCGCGCTGGGCGGGGACGCCGAGCGCGGTCTGCTCGGGCGTCAGGAGGCCGCGTGCCGGCGGCCGGGCTTGCGTACTGTGATTGATGGGTCCGTCTGGACGCTTTTCAGGGAGCCCGACGAAGTGCTCGAGCGCACGGCGAGGCGGCCTCACCGCGGCTGGTGCCGGCCCGAAGAAGGCCGGGCCCCAATCCCATCGCCGCAGGGTTTTAGCTCCACCGCACCTCAGAGTGCGGCGTGCTGTCTTGAAAAGCACATTTCCCAGGAGCCTCGCCTCAGGTTCCTCACTCCCGTGCTCACTAGTGTTCGTGTGCCGAGGCCTGATGCTGATGGGGGAGTCTTTTCCATTTTACAGCCCTTTCTTTTTCTTACCTTGGCCTTTAGGTGGCCTTTGCTGACTGAAGTTCAGACTTCGAAAAGTAAACGGCGTCTGCCCAAAGGTAGTGTTTAGAGTAAGAGGTCTAGTCTTTAAATCCTAGAAAGGATCAGTCACGAGGTAGAATGCTCTCCTTGAGGTGCAAGAGGCACCTAATGTGTTGGCGAAAGTATGTGGAGAAAGTAGTCCTGAATTAGAAACGGAGTTTTGCATCTCCTCTTGCGTTGTGTACTCTTTCATTTCCGTTTGTATCACCCATTCGTTTTTTTTTTTTTTAACTACCTGGATCAAAAGGGAAAATACTGGCTCATTTTTTTCCTCATGCTGGGTTGAAAAAAAAAAAAAACTACAACTTTTTTTTTTCTACCACCAAAGTGGAGGCTGAAACTGCAGTCACAGGTTTAGAACTGATAATGCTGATCTCCAGTGCCAGCTAATATGATCCCATCTAGATATTTGAGGTTCATTGTGAACTTATGAGTTGAAGTTAAAGTAAGTCGGGATTGAAAGCAATGATGAACTGTAGGTTATAGACAGAATGAAATGCCAGCAAAATAGTTGATATGCTTCGAGAGCCCTTTAGGGAATGGCTTGTTAAGTTTTGACCCAAAGAGATCAAGGTTGACCTCTGTGGGAGTGGTATTTGAGCTGTCTTTTGCTACCATTGCCTGCACACGTGGCTGGTGGTGGATGGGGGTGGTGGTGTTTATATGTTATTTGCTACAGTCCTGTACATTTGACTTTTGACAAATTCCCCAGACGTGTTAAATTCTGAGTGAATTATATTCAACAGTAGCTTTTGAGCTGAAATTATCAGGGGAAGGTAATTTCCTTTTAGTCCTAATTGTACATGTAACTAATTTACATTACTTAGGAAGCTGTATTTTATAATTGTGCTGGAAATGTGTTCTGCCTGTTTGATTTACCAAACCTGTGCTTTTTGTGTTTAACAAAAGTGATATGTGATCAGTTGTACTGCCTGGCAGATTACGGAATGTTTTCCTTTTATTTAATTCTTTCATTTATTCCTATACAATGCTGTAAGATGAAGAGGGTTCTTTCTTTTCTGGAAGCTGAGGCTTAGAGCCTCTGGTAATGGAATTTCTGTCATTAGTGTCTTCATTTGGTTACTTCTGAAACATTCACTTGAACATGTCTATGTCAGCAGACACGTAGTGTTTGTTTTCTCGTGTTGGTTAACTATTCTAAAATAAAAATTATATAAAATACTAACAGTTTGTAAATAGGGCTTCCCTCCCCCTTGTTATAGAGTTAGAAAGGTGTGATAACTGAGGGCCTGAGTTTCACATTCGTACTATGGGAGTTCTGATCTGGGTTCTACCACTTACAATATCATAGTGGCCTATATGACCTTGTACAAATTAGTAATCTGAGTCTTAGTTTCCCTTCTGTAAAATGGGGAAAATTCCCATCTTGTATTTTTGAGAGTATTAAATGAAACATACGCAACTTTTAGCAGAAAATTTGATATACAGCATCCAGTAACTCTTTGCCTTTACTGTGCTCATTGAGGCAGGCCCTTGCATTGAGGAACTAGCCTTTTCTGGTGCGCAATATGCATTTTTTCCAGCTGTTTTGTGAGGTTGGCACACTTTTCAAAATTACACAATGCAGTCAGGTTTTTAAACAATGGTTCTTGTGACTGTTCCCTTTACTGGTTGTGCTACTAACTCTTCAACACATTTCATATTTGTGGGGTACTAGATATAAGTAATTATGAAGAATTTTTCATTTGGAAAGGAATCAAGTTTTATATAGCTCCACAGTATTAAGATTTTTGCTTACTATTAAAAGCAAGCTTTTTGGTTGAAGTAACTAGAAAGGGAACCAGGTTCCTTACAATGTTAGGAGTGTCTGCTAAGGATACTACCAAAAGGATCTCTTCTTTCAGAGAGAGGACTGTTGATTGACCAGCAAGTTCAGTCACTGTTGTTAAAAAACTATTCACTGCGGGAGGCAGAGACAGGAGGATTGCTGAGTTCGCAGCGACTTGCCTGGGCACCATAGTGAGCTCAGGGCCAGCCTGAACTACAAAGCGAGACCCTGTCTCAAAAAGCAAAAAAAAAAAAAAAACCTATTCACTGTTGATTGACCAGCAAGTGATCCACCTTAGTGCATTGAGCCCATGATTAACTTCTCATTACCTTAGAGGACCCAAGAGTGGATTTAAGAATGAGGCTTGCATATAATTGTCACAAATAATTGGCTGTAATACAACTTTCACATCTTTTTATTTTTAAAATGAAATTTGAAGAATATAATCATGTAATGCTGTTTTTATATACTTAGACTGTAATAAAAACCTCAAACTACTGATATAGCCTAATAATTATCAGGGGTATTATGTAATAGGTGACATGATATTTTGAACAGGATTCCAGTTTATCTGTAAAGCATTCCTGTGAGGGATGAAGATATGAGAGGGAAGATGGATTATCCTTTATCTAGACTGGAATGGGAAGACATTATTAAGGGATTTAGTTTACATAGTTTACATTCTGGAATAGAATTCTGGCCCGGAGCCAGAAAGGTTTCTTAAAACAGAGTGTGTGCATTGTTCAACAGCTGTGTTGTGTGTTTAAAATTCTTGGAAAGGTGGATCTCATAATCTGACCTCAACAAAAAGTGGTTCTGTTGTTAAAAACAACAACAACAAAACAAACAAACAAAAAACAGTGTGTTTGAGAGGAAGGAAAATTCAAGAACTTTATTTGAAGTATTTCCAAACACCCAAGGTTGAAGTGGTGGGTTCCCTATAATCATTCATTTACCACAAACTAATTCCTTTTCATAGTCTTTCTTGCTTTTCACTAGGGAAACCGATACTACTTTGACAAGATTTTTTTAAAGGAGTAATACTTTTTCGAGAATAGTATCTTTCAAGAGACAAAGTTGGCTCTTGTTTCTAGTGAGTGCCAATAGAGCAGGGAAGTTTATTTTAAGTATAATTGTCAGACTAGTTGATAAAGCTATTGCGTAGCTTCTTGATTCCCATCACCTCATTAGTACCTAGTCTCTCACTTCTTTTGGGCACATTATCTATTATTTATTCTCAGATTGTTGTTTATGGCCCCTGCTCCAAGGAAGAAAAGAGTATTAACTTAATTGAAAATCATGTGATTTTGTAATTGGGTAACACTGGAGACAAATCCAGGCTTTAGCATTTATATATGTATTATTTTCTTGAGTTTGAGTTTTCATAGCTAACAATATGTTTGATATTACTACCTCCATTAACTTTAGGAAGACTCATGAGAGTCATAGACCAGTGAATCCTAGTGGGATAGAGGTATATTTCAAGAACATTTGACAATGTCTGGAGACAGTTCTGGTTTTCTGTGGGAGGGGTTCTATTGGCAGCTAGATGATAATCACCTGGGATGCTACTGTCTAAACAGGTAACCTTCTACTAGTGGTATCTAGATGGAAAAGCTCTGGATGCTACCATCTGAACATATAAGAGTATACAGATCAGTCATTTTATTGGTCAGGTTTCCATTGCTGAGACAAAATACCTGACATGCACAATTTAAATGAGGAAATTCAGGAACTTCATTTTGGCTTACAGTTTCAGAGTGTTCTGTCTGTGGTCAGGTACCTCCAAAGCAGAAACTTCATGGAGGAATAGCTGGCCCAATAAAGTTGTCTGGCTTAATACACCCTAAAGAAGAAATAGAGAAAGGGCCAGAGAGAGAGAGAAAGAGACAGGAATAAGAATAAGCTTTTTTGGGTTGCCCCCCCCCCATGACCTACTTCCTCCAGAGGCTCTACCTTCATATTCAACTATAAACTCATCAACTAATGAGGTTGGTGTTCCCATAATCACCTTTCAAAAGTCACATCGCTGAATACATAGATTTGGGGGGGGATGATTTGTGATCCAAACCATAATAGTTACCTATAACAAAAATTCTATAGAATATTAGTAGTACCCAAGATAAACCCTGGACTAAGCCATTGTGTAACAAATGCCTTGTTCACAAACAAAATTGTTTAGCAGAATTTTAGGTTTGTTTGAAAATGCCATATTAACAAAACAAGCATGGCCATCCTTCCCCTTTCTAAAATTGTGGAACAAATTAAGTTTGTACCACCTAATGAACAACCTAGGTACCATCTTCAATAATCTAAGTATATTTGCTACTTTAAGAAAAAGGTTTTTGGCCGGGTGTGGTGGCTCATGCCTGTTATCCCAGCACTCGGGAGGTAGAGACAGGAGGATTGCTGAGTTCAAGGCTTGCCTGGGCTACATAGTGAGCTCAGGGCCAGCCTGAACTACAAAGCGAGACCCTGTCTCAAAAGCAAAAAAAAAAAAAAAAAAAAAAAGGGTTTTGGTCTGAAATATCTTCAGATAAAAGAGATAAAATTGCATATAGGAAAGCAGATTATAGGGTGTGGCACCACAGACTGCCCCTCTTACCTTTTTCTTTTGAGGTACTAGGGATTAAACCCAGTGCTTCAAGCTAATCTACCCCTCCACCCCTTTTTAAGTTGTATTTTTTATTTTATTTTGAGATGAATTCCCATTAATTTGCCCAGGCTAGACCCAAACTTGTGATCCTCTTACCCAGCTTCCCAAATATTATAGGTGTAGGGATATAGGAATGTGTCACTAGGCCTATCTAAAAAAAAACACTTTTTACATGCTACTCTTTCCTCTTCCTCATTCTTACCAGTCTCAAGGGACATAACAGTAGATATGGCTTCAGCATCCTTACTACAGGTAAATTTGGAATTGTACATGTAAATTACCCTTGCCACTTTGGTCTTGCATTTTTATTTCAAAAGATTACTATTTATTGCCACAGATCCATTCAGAAGTAAATTGGACAAAAGATCAATAACATTGACAAATTATGATCACTTCATTTTCTTGGGATAATATTAAAAATCTGTTTGGGTATTTTATATAGCAGTTTCTGGGTAGAGGATGAATAATAACTGAGGAAGATCTAGATTTTTTGTATTTACCATTGCTGGTTACAGTCAAATGACAAGCAACTAGCCTTAGTTCTTTTTCCTGTGTAAATTTCTAGTCTAACCTAAATTTATATCACTGTCCAGAAATCATCATCTGTTAAATACTTTTTTTTTTTTTTTTTTTTTTTTGGAGACAGGGTCTCTGTAGTTCAGGCTGGCCCTGAGCGTACTATGTAGCCCAGGCAAACCTTGAACTCAGCAGTCCTCCTGCCTGTGCCTCCCAGGTGCTGGAATTACAGGCATGAGCCACCAAGCCCGGCACTGTGTTATGTGGTACTGATTGGTGGTGGGCATGAGTCACCACACCTGGTATTGTTGTATGTGGTTACTGGGAATCAAACCAGGGACCTTGCACTTGCTAGGCAGGCACTGGAACCACTGAGCTAAATCTCTGGCCCTGTTAAATAACTTTTAAATAAATGAATTAGTAGTTTAAAATATCCAACACAGTGACATTGATGATACCTGATATCCAGCACTGCAAATCATATTCTAGTAGGCAACGATGTTAATGGTCCTTAATGACAAAGCCAAAAGTCTGCCTATAGTTGTGATTTGTCATTTTAGCATATTAAATGTAGAATGGCTATGATTTTTTTTATGTCTTGAGATACTTTGGGGAGCATTATTTTAGTCTTTCATTTTAGGACATTAAAATTCACTTTTTTTTTTTTTTTTTTTATGAGTCAGGGTCTTGCTTTGTATTTCAGGTTGGCCCCGAGCTCACTATGTAGTCCAGGCAAGCCTCAAACTCACAGCAGTCCTCCTATTTCTGCCTCCCAAGTGCTGGGATTACAGGTGTGAGCCACCACACCCAGCACTGTGGTCTGTGGTACTGATTGCTGGTGGCCATGAGTCACCCGGCTGCCATTGTGGTATGTGTTGCCAGGATCAAACTCAAGCAAGACCTTGTGCTTGCAAGGTAGATGCCAGAACCACTGAGCTAAATCCCTGGCCCTAAAATTCACTTACATCAGTCCTGTAGTCTGCAAAGTATTATGTAGGTGCTATAGACAGAAAGACCAAGACAATGATTCTGTACTTAGGGGACCTGAACTCTAATAGAAAAGAAGGCAGGATACATACAATTTCTAGTTGAGGTACAATAAAAAAGAAATGAATATAAAATAAATGAGTATCCTAGTAGACAAAGAGATGGCAGTGCTAATCAGCTTTCCATCACTGTGACAAAAATACTTGTGGCGATCAATTTATGAGAAGAAAGGTTTATTTTGGTTCAGTTTTGAAGTTTTCCACTGATGGCTAATTGTTGTCATTGCTTTGAGCCTGTGGTGGCACAGCATGATGGAAACTCTGAAATGAAAGCTGTTCACTTCAAGAGAGCAGGGTAACAGAGGAAGAAGAGGAACTAGTGTCCCCATCCTCCTTCAAGAACATGCCCCACTTATTTAATTTCCTTACAGGAGGCCCCATGCCTATAGGTTCCAACACCACCTAGTACTATCATAGGCTGGGGATTGTCGTTTCAATAATGGACCCCTGGGAGCCATTCAAGACCCAAATTATAGCATTCTTCCCCAAGCCCTCAAAGGCTAATGTCTCCTCACAAGTGAATTCACTGTGTTCGTTCTCCAAGATGTTAATGTTAAGATCATTCCCCAAATGTCCAAGTTCAGAGTTTCCTTTGAGACTTAAGGGAAACAGCTGCAAGCCTTGAAGAATCAAAAAATAAGTTACACACTTCCAAGGTAAAATGACATAGGGTAAGCATTCCCATTTTGAAAGGGAGGAATGGAGCATAGAAAGGAAGTATAGGGGTTAGGGGTTTAGCTCAGTGGTTCCAGCATCTGCCTGGCAACCTTAAGGTCCCCAGTTCAATCCCTGGTACCACATACTGTAATGCTGGGCATGGTGGCTCATGCCTATAATCTCAACACTCAGGAGGGAGGGAGTATTGCTATGAATTCAAGGGTAGTCTTTGATACATTGGGAATTTGGGGCCAGTTTAAACTACAAAGTGAGACCCTGTCTCAAAAAAAAAAAAAGTTCATAGCAAATTATTTTCTTGGTCTCTATTAACAAAACAAAAATCATACTTTAGAAAAACAAACAAAAAAAGAAAGGAAAGAAGGATAGGACCAAAGCAAGATTAAAACCCAAGACAGCCCACATTAACTCCTAATGATCCAAGTCTGATTTCGAGCACAGTGTAAAGAATGTGGGCTTTAGAAGGATTAAGTGCCCCCAACCCCCTTGGCTACAAGTGGTACAGCCCATATGGTCACTGTGATGACTGCTTACTACCCGTGGCTTCATTCAAGTAGGCATTTCACATCGCTGTCTTCCTGGGTCGTCTTCATAGCTTCAGCTTCACTCTTATAGTTTTACAATGTCCCTTTCAGGGGCTCCTTGTAGAGGCTTCAGCCCTGTTGCACATATCTTGACCTTCATGGATTTTCTTTGAAGTCTTGGTAGAATCTTCTATATAACTCTTGGAGTTTGCATGTCTGTAGAACTAGATTACATTCTTTGAAAGCTATAGTGTCAACAGGGAAAAACCAGAGAGCAGTGAAAGCTGCTGGATCCATATTTAAAAAGTACTTAGGCATTAGAGGGAAAGGTGAATGGATGTGAACACTTGGAAGCTTGGGAGGAGGTCATTGCAATAGATAAGGGATTTTAAAAAATGAAAATCTAGGTTCAGTTTGGGAATGAAGAACATCTGGTGGTATTCTTGCCCTGTAGCTATTTTGAGGTGTTTTTTTTTTCTTACGATGTTTGAAATCTGGTTGCATCTTACAAATGGTTGTATATTGTAATTGTAACTCTCAGTGTTTTTCATGCTTTTCATTTAGTGGCACAGTACATAAAATATTAATGGATCTTAGGGATGAATGACTTCTTACACTTGATAATTAATATACCAGAATTTGGTGACAGATTTGATGGTAAGGATAAGTAAAAGAGGTTAATTAGAAGCAGCTCTGTTTTAGCTAAAGCAGAGAGTGGTGATGCCATTAACTAAACAGGATGAACGCAGAAAGAGGAGTGAGTGTGCAGAAGAGTCCATTTCATTTAGGACATGTTACGGTTGAGGAAGCTTCAGGATCCTTCTGGATTTGGCTTCTGGGATCTGTGTGTGTATGTGTATGTGCATACATGATTGCTCTGTGGAAATGTTTGTGCTAACATCCATTACTTAATGTTAAACAACACCAAAATGAAGAGATTACTAAAGCTATAATTTTCAGAGGCAGAAGTTGATATCCTAGATCAGTGACAGCAAATTTTTTAGAGCTTTCAGTGATATAGACAACCTGCTGCAGCTCTCACCATATAGGTTTGCCATCACTGCCCTAAACACTGACGGGAAACAGTTCAATAAATGCGAGGGCTAGAACTGGCCCCAGGTTTGCCATGTTAAAGCCCAGCCTCCTACTGAGTGAGGTCCTAGAGAAATAGAGTCAGAAGTTGTTATTATAGAAGAACTATATGACATACAAGATTAAGAAAAAAAAATAGAACATATCAGGTAAAATGGCCAAGGTCAAAATGTTGGCAAAAGCAATTTACCACCCTTAGTATCCTAACTATATTCATCTCATTTTCTAATCCTTTTTCTATCATTTTCTAATACCTTTTTCTATACTCAGGATATCAAGAACTATCCACTGACTGGCCTTTCTTACTGTTATCATTACTACCTAAGTACTCCTTTCTTCTTATTCATTGTCATTTATTATAATCAGTCCCCATTGTCTCCTTCCTCCTCAGAAAAACCCCAGCTCTGCATAAACCAAATTACTTATCTATTTCCTGCCTGGACCTGAACAACTAAGTATAGGTTAAGAAAAGCATGTACCTGTGGTATTTGGTCTTACTT
The DNA here is from genome assembly GCA_004025085.1 of Thryonomys swinderianus. Classification (NCBI taxonomy): domain Eukaryota; kingdom Metazoa; phylum Chordata; class Mammalia; order Rodentia; family Thryonomyidae; genus Thryonomys; species Thryonomys swinderianus. The sequence goes on from PVIC010008503.1 coordinate 24,146, forward strand.
TGCATTCAAAAACCATAGACCTCAAATTTTCCTAGTAAGTCTGCTTTCTTACTTTTCAAAATGACTTTTTTGTTCAAAATGACTTCTTTTCTCAACTCTGTATCCCATCCCTTTTCACTTTCAGCTGATTACCTCACTTCATAGTTAATGAGAAAAATATAAACAATGCAAGCATTTGGAGCATGAATTTCTTTGTGTTTCCTATCAGCAGATCTTCCAACCCCTTTATATTTGTTCTCACCTTCCTACTTACCCTTCTGTTACAAAGGAAGAGGAAGCCTAACCCCTATATAAGACAAAATCTCCCTGTGTGCTTTGGATTCTGCTCCCCTTTTGACTTCTTAGGAGCTTTGGTGTTTCTGGCTATGCTCCTCCATCCTTTCTCTCTCATTAATAAACCCTTTCTTCTGTATCATCCTCTTTGACATTCCTAACTGAGATCCAGTTGGCCTGATTTCTTCTTTATGTCAAAACCTGAAATAATTAAACTTTATGTTTTCATTTACTCTTTCATTGTCTTTCAGCCTCCAGCCAGGTTTCTATCTCAACCACTTGATGAAACAGTACTGCTCTTCAGTAACAGATCGCAATAATTTCTTCTCTTTTCAATTTATATCACACTCTCCCAGTATTTTATGTATCAGCCACTATTCCCTCTTGATAAACTTCTCTTGACTTCTGTAATATCTTATTCTCCTTTCTGGCATCACAAGTAGTCTCCTTTTCTGTTTTCTTTATTGGTTCTTCTTCCTTTATTTTCTGGAATGCCATCTTCCATGGCTGTTTTGTCCATGTGTGGCATCTCCTCTAGTGCCATGATTTTAAGTGTCATTATCTTCAATGCCAATAACTCAAAACCTTGCAAAAATGAGCTTGGCATCACAAATTTAATGGGATAGGAACAAAATTTTTTATTTTTACCATGTGTGGAAATAGTTCCTCTGTGTTTGCCATTTTAGTAAATTATAACAGCAACCACTGAATTGGCAAAAACCATTTTTCTGGTTTTGGAACTCTTTAACCTTTAGTGTGGGAACAATTACATAGAAAATACTGATTTCTTTTAAATGTGTTTCTTATGGGGAGAAACAGCTTGAATTCTCATATAATATGCAGTTTTGTGTCTTGAACATTGGCTTTCATATGTTTTCAGGTGAATTTATAACTTATAAAAATAACATCACTAATATGAAAATAGTTACCAGTCCAAGGAGATAACTTTTCCTACATTAGCTGAGCTTCAGTATAAGGTACTTTTTAGAATATTGCAGGGGTGTAGCATGTATATGTGTATTTAGGTTGCAAAATAGATATGCCAGTATATTCCTGGTACTCAGTTTGGGATTTTTGTGCTATTAAAGGATCTCCTGATAAAGTAGAAATTAAAACGTGTGAATATATAATCTGGACTTTCAGGTCACTTGAATGATTAAGAAGCAAAGTCTGCAGTGAAAATTCAGACTTCTGTGCCAGTTAAGATTGTTGAGGAAATGCCTCAGAGATGAACATTCACTCCTGGTTGCTGGTAGGAACATTTTAGAAAAAGAATTTAGAGCCTGGGCTTTATGGGCTTCACGATTTTTTGTTGTTGTTGTTGTATTTAAATGAATCTTGTCCATCCCTCTGAACTGAATGGAATAGAATTATGTTTCTCTAAAAAACAGTTTAAATTCATCCTTAGTTGTATTCTGTTTCATTTTTTTTAGATTAGTTAGTATTCATAATATAGAAAGCAGCAGAATAAGTCTTGGAAAGCTAGGCTGAGACTAGAGCACTTTTTTTGCAATGAAACTTAAATAATTACCTACTTGTTATAAATAACTATACATTGGTGATTTCTTTGAGAGTGGGAAACCCTTTCAAATTAATGAATATTTATAGTATCCTCTGAGGCAGACACAGAGCAGCATAACTGTTTTCTCTAAGGAAAGTGGTTTGTTGTGGTATGGTTTCCCTTTGATCTTCTAGTCTAGTCCTCAGTGCAGAAAGGCTTTACATTGGTATTTTTGTTAGTAAACAAAATATTGAAAATGAGTATAAGACATCTTAAATCCCACATGTGGAAAAACCATATCGATCAATTAAAAGTCTAAGTGTTTCTCTGCTGTTTTGTTTTTAAGCTTATGCTGTTTGAACATTTTAAGCCATAATTCTCTTCTAGAAAGTTCCCCAGCTAATTGGATATTAAATACTGTCTTAAGAAAAGTTACTTCAATCAGCAAACCTTGGCTGAGTACCTACCAAATACCAAGCTAATTTCTAGGACCAAGAATTGAGGTCAGTGAAACTGGTCAAGAAAATTGTGAGCTAGTTAAAGATGACGTTTATTTGAACAAGAAAATAGTTCTAGGATCACATATTATTCTGGATTCAAGTTGGTCTGAGTGTTCCACCCTACCACATAAGCAGGCTGTATTCATGGTTTGAGAAAAGGAAATGACATATGAAAACCTGGTTGGTAGCTTCTAGCATTTGTCTTATTTGGGCATGGTATGATGAGGCATTTGGCTCATATGGATATGGCCTTGCACTAGGCTGACTGTGATTGGCCAAAATTTGATTCTTGTGATTGACTGAAACTCAGCTGTCCATTTCATACAGATGCCATCTCTCTAAGGCCCTTTGAGACTCTACTTTTCTGTTTTGCTCTTTATGAAACAACTATAGTCAAAACATTCATTTAAGGCAACAAAAACTATTTTAATTTCTTTATGCTTTAGTTTTCTGGTTGTTTAAAGTATATTAAACTCTTTTTACATATCAGAGAGAGAGAGAGACCAAGATGGAAAATATGCACATGAAAACCTTTCATAAAATATAATTAAATAAATGTAAAGTTTCATTATTTGTACTTGTTTAATTGGAGTCAAAGATTTTTGTGTTTAGTGTATGGCAGTATTTTTGTCACCACTTTTTGTAGTGCAGACAAACACTTGAGTTTGGGATCATCTCTTATGGATTGTTTGGGCTTTAATGATTCTGGTTTTGAAAATTCCTAATAGGATGTCTCAATCGAGTTTGTATTGCTTGTTGTAACAATAAAGAAAATAAGTTTATTTGGCTCACAGAACTGGTGACTAGAAAACCAAACCACATTGAGAGCTTTCTGGTTTGTGTCACAGTATGGCAGGTGGCATATAATGGTAAGAATGAATGCAAAAGGAAGAGGAGGAAAGACGTTCACCTGCTAAGACAAGACATAAGAGACAGTGAAGAAGCCAGGCTCAGTCTTTTATAACAACTGACTCTCATGAGAACTAATATGAGCTCTGAAAGCTAACTTTTTAATACTAGCAGTTATCCATTTCATACAGATAACCATCTCTCTCTAAGGCCCTTTGAGTTTTGGGGGGATAAGCAACATTCAAAGTGTAGCAGGTATCAAATCATTAGGCTGATTGCTTTTACTTAAATTGAAAAAAGGATTGAAGCATCACATGGAGATCGGGCACATGATCTTTAAAGACCTTTCTAAGTCTAACATTTCATACTTCTAAAATAAAATAGTTTGGGGAAAGTGTCCCAACCTTAACAGAACAAGAAGTATTTTCTGGTTATTAACGTGGTTGAAAAGAGAATATGAAGCAATCTGTGCTAAGGACCTTGGCCCTGAGCTGCATCCCTAGGCTTTTTTTTTTTTTTTTTTTAATTTTGAGACAGAGGTCTCACTGAGTTGTCTAGGCTGGGCTCAAATTTGTGATCCTCCTGCCTTAGCCCTGAAAGTTCTGGGCTTACAGACATATACCATCTTGTCCAGCTATAAGTATTTTAAAATATGTACAAGTGTCAGCCTCCAGGGCCAGCTACCTCAGCTAGCATATCTTTTGGGGGGGGTACTTTTTAATTGATTTTATTCATACATTTTTTATATATATATATATCATGATCACAATTGACATTGAGAATTTGTACCAGCCCATGACATGACTTCTCATTTTTTCCCATTCTCCTGTTCCCCTCAAATCCCCGCCGTACATATGTATATATGTAGGCTTTACATATATATATATATATATATATATATATATATATATATATATAGGCAATATCTAATCTACGTATATATATACATGTATATATATATATATGTAGGCTTGCTAGCTTTCTTTCCCTTTCTTTCTTTCTTTCTTTCTTTCTTTCTTTCTTTCTTTCTTTCTTTCTTTCTTTCTTTCTTTCTTTCTGTCTGTCTGTCTCTGTCTCTCTCTTTCTTTCTTTCTTTTTGGACACAGAGTCTCTCTTTGTAGTTCAGGCTGGCCCTGAGCTCACTATGTAGCCCAGGCAAGCCTCAAACTCAGCAATCCTCCTATCTCTGCCTCTCAAGTGCTGGGATTATAGGCATGAGTCACCACGCCCAGCATTGTTGTATGTGGTTACCTGGATCTAACTCAGGACCTTGCACTTGCAAGGCAGGCACTGGAACCACTGTACTAAATCTCCAGCCCTGTTTCCTTGTTTTTAGCCATCAAATGTTTTCTTCCCCTTCTTTACTTACTCCTATCCCTTCTTCCCTCAAATATTTTCTATTTCACAATATCTAACCTACATTTTAGAACTCATTTATATCTTCAGTTTCCTCATATCAGAGAAAAGATACGATATTTACACATCTGTGATTTATTTCACTTATGAGTATGCCCTCAAGGTATGTCCATTTGAGCATAAATAACTCACATTTGTCATTCTTTATAGCCAAGTAATATTCCATTTTTAAAGACATCTTTATCCAGCCACCAGTTGATGGGCATTTGGGTTTCCAAGATTTAGCTAATCCCAACTGAGCTGTTATAAACATGGGTGCACATATGTAGCTGTGATATAAATATTTTAATTCTTTCGTGAAAATACCTAGCAGGAAAATAGCAGGGTCAAATGAGACTTTGAGTCTAGTTTTTTTAGAAATCTCAACACTGATCTCCACAGTGGTTGCATTAGTCTACATTCCCACCAACAGTGGAGAAGGGTTCCTTTCTCCCTGCAACCTCACCATAATTTTTTGGTGGTTAATTTCAAGATAGCAGCCATTCTTTGTGGAATCTCATCATATCTTTTATATATGAGTAAGAATGTGGTCCAAAGAAGCAGCATTTTTTTTTTTTTTTGAGACAGGGTCTCGCTTTGTAGTTCAGGCTGGCTCTGAGCTCACCATGTAGCCTAGGCAAGCTTTGAATTCAGCAATCCTCTTGTCTCTGCCTCCCGAGGGCTGGGATTACAGGCGTGAGCCACCACGCCCGGAACTAAGAAACAGTATTTTAACTCATAGGTGTTCCTTCCTAAATATCTCTTCTGCTTTACTCTAGGGAAGCAGTTTTTTGTTCTAAAATTGTATTGGCAATCTAGTTTTGATTTTAGCTCTGTAATAAAAGTAATGTGTTTCTTTTCAAAGGTACGCCAACCTGTCATATGCATCAACAACCATGTGTTTTGCTCTGTATGTATTGACTTGTGGTTGAAGAATAATAGCCAGTGTCCAGCTTGCAGAGTCCCCATCACTCCTGAAAATCCTTGCAAAGAGATTATTGGTAAGGACCTGTTTCACATACACCTAGAAATAGATTTGAAATAATTTCCAAATGTATATTTGGGGGGGTACTGAAATTGACAGGTGGTTTTTTTGTTTGTTTGTTTTTTGCAGTCCTGGGAATTAAGCTCGGCCCTTGTATGTCCAAGGTTGGCGTGGGACCTCTTGAACTAAATCCCTGGCCCTGAAATTGACAGTTTTTAATGATGTTATTTGGTCAACATTGTACTGAGTTAAATAGCAATTTATATAATGTATATGTGAGAGCTCCAGTGGTGCAATCGGTTAGCGCGCAGTACTTACATAATGTATATGTGGAGTAACTGAGAGGAACAAAGCATTACAAGAGAATGAACCTTACATTCTAGTAGAGACTGTGCAAATGAACCAAAATATTAGTGCTTAAAGCAGCAGGTACAGGGCGGGGGGGATGGTGAACAGAGTTTAGGAAGGTTCACCAAGGAATATTGACAAAAGCTTTATAAAGTAGATAGTCTGTAAGCTGGACATTTAAGGATGAGTAAGATTTTAACTAGTAAAAATTAGTGATACTGTGTCATGTAGTGAAAATAGTGAGAATAAGATTCTATATAGGAAAATGTAGAACATGTTTTTGAAATGATCAGTAGTTTGGATATGACTACTGAAGAGAGATTGAAAAGGTAAATTGAGACTATTGTAGAGAACTTTGAATGACAACTAAGTTAGGGACTTATTCTCTGGGTGGAAACAAAGTACAAGAGAGAAGGAGTATGATCCAATATGTTCTTTGAGAATATTAATTAACTGAGTGGTGATACGTAGGTTGTATTGTAGGATAAACACAGATTGTAGGTGAGTCATACAAGAGATTTTCACCCAGGTGTGGGAGAAAGTGAGTCTGAATTAAGGAATCAAGGGTTTAAATGCAGGTAAGAGCAGTTAAAATTTGAACTAGAATACATGTTCTAAAATTGGAACCATACAGAGAAGATTAGCATGGCCCCTGCATAAGGATGACACACATATTCATGAAGCATTCCATCTATTTGTGCAGAAGATTGAAGCTAGACCCATATCATTCATCATGTACAAACTAAAATCAAAATAGATGAAATATCTAAATATTAAAATGCAAATATTTAAGTCTATGAGGAAATAAAATAGGTAAAACTCTTGAAGTTATAAGCATTGACAAATTGACAAAGGCCTTCTGAACAAAAACCTGGTTGTATAAGAAATAACATCAAGAATCAACAAATGGGATTATGTCAAATTAAAATGCTGCACAGCAAAAGAAACAACCAACAGAATGAAGAGAGTCTACAGAATAACTTTGTCAGCCAGCTCTACTACTGACAGTAGACTAATAGACAACAGAGAACTAATATCTAGAAAAGATAAAGAACTCAAAAAAATTAGACTCCCCAAAATAAAAAAGATCCAATAAAATATGAACAGCCAAAATGCATAGGCATTTCTCAAAGGAAGGAAGATGGCCAGTAATACATGAAGAAGTGTTAAACACCACTGGCCATTAGAGAAAGGCAAATTTAAAAAGCACTCAAATTCCATCTTACTCCAGAAAGAATGGCTATCATGAAGAAATCAAGTAATAAATTCTTAAAAGGTAGCAGGGAAAGAGGATCCTTTCACATTGTTGGTGGGAAAGTAAACTGGTACGGCTACTGCTGAAATAGAGAGATGTCGAGAAATTAGACTAGAAATTCCGTATAACCAGGCTGTTTCTCTCCTTGGTGTCTTCCCCTAAGAACTAGATCATATTATAGGGATACATGCAAAGTCATGTTTACAGTAGCACATTGCATAAAAGCTAAATCTTGGAAATGGTCTATGTATCTGAAAACATCTGAAAGAAAAATGAAGATGTGTTGTTTATACAGAATGGAGTACTACCATGTTATCAAGAAGGATAAATATGAATCATTTGTAGGAAAATGTGTGCATCTTGCTATCATAATGTTAAGTAAAATAAATTGGATGCACAGTTTAAATATTGCATGGTTTCTCTCATATGAGAAACCTAAATTATAAATAAGTTAAAGAGCAGATGGATAGTAGGAAATGGGGAGATAGGTTTTTGCAAATGCACAACAGTTGGCCAAGAAATGGAGGAAAGAGAAAGGTAAATAAAAAGAATTAAGGTGGATTATATATATATTGCACCTCCCACAATGAATGTAATTGTTTTGTACTGAAAATGTATACTAATAAAATTTTTTTAAATTAGAGGATCTTTGAAAAAGAACACATTTGAAGTACCTTTTAAGTGTTTAGTTTTATTCTCATGTAAGCTCCCCCCCTTTTGTATTTTTTTACTTATTTTTCTGTTATAATGCTGGGGATTAAACTAAGGGTGTGGAATGTGTTTGGAAAGTGCTCTAACACTAAGCTACATCCCCAGCCCATGTTGTCTTATAGATTGCAAAAGTTAAAGTGGTGTTTATTTGTTTTTGCTTAGGAAACATTGAAAGTGAATCTGTAATTAGCCATATGTAGAAAACACTTTTCAGAAAACTTAAGTCATTGTAATAGTCCTAAATGAAGGAAAATTAACTTAAACAAGATTTTTACAGTGAAAGGAAGTAAGGAAATGTGTGCTAGAGAGAAGACCCAGTGCAGTTTATAAGTAAAAGATCTAAAGGAAGAATCAAAATTGACTCCAGGACTGCTCTCTTGGCTACCTAAAGTCTAGTGGAGGACTATTCCATGCTGTATTGTATCCTATATGGTTAACCTTTCTGTCTTTATTTTTTTATTTCCTGAACTTAACCAGGGAGTAAAGTCTTTTCTTTCAGGGTATGAATTTTGATAACTAAACTTATTTGAATATTTCTTCTACTTTGTTTTTCTTCACAGCCCATCTTTTCGCCTATATTCATTTATATCTAAGATTGTTTGTTTGCTTGTGAGTTGGATTGTTTTTTCAGTTCCAGAGACTGAACCCAGGACTTTGCACATCCTAGGCAAGTGTTTTACCACTGAGCTGCATACACAGGCCCATACCTGAGTTACATTTAATAAATTCTTCCAAGCAAAATAGCTTATCCACCCTTGCTTTTGGCTAGAATGTCCTGAAGGAGCGTATCTGGAAACTGCTTTTTGATATCATGATGCTAAGAAGGTAATGTCAACATAAGTGAAGAGCACTCAAAAAACTTCATATTTAGCATATTTCTGACAAATTATAGGACACAGTTAATTTCACGACCCATAGTTCATAGTAAGTTGTTAGAAGCAGTGAAGATGCACATTACTTTTTAAAAATTCTTACCAATAGCCCATGCTGTTTGAGTACCTTGATTATGATTATTTATACACACACACATTTGTTCTTTGTGTAGTCTGTTGGTTAAATAAAAATATAGTGATTTGATTTTATTAATTAACAGTCTGATTTTCTGATTTGGAGTAGTCTAAATGTGATAATAACATAAAGGCCAGAGATTTAGCTCAGTGGTGCCATGCCTGCCTGGAAAGTCTAAGGTCCCGAGTTTGATCCCCAGTACTGGAAAAAAGAAAAAAAAAAGATCTTTAAATATATAGCCTTTTCTCATTGAGCTTGCAAGATCTATAGGTAAGCATACACAATATGATATTTAATTGAAGTTATTTCTTGTGTTAATATGAACTTTTTCTCAGATTAAGGATAGAGAAAAGACCTAGATGGTGACTGCAAGTGCTTATGTAAGGAAAGGCGTAGATATTAAGGTAGAAAACTATATATAACAATGAGAAAAAGTTTATTTTCGTTCTTGTCCAAATCAGAACAATTAGGCTCTTTTATTTTTCCTGTAGGAGGAACAAGTGAAAGTGAACCTATGCTAAGCCATTCAGTGAGGAAGCACCTTCGGAAAACTAGACTTGAGTTACTCCATAAAGAATATGAGGTAAACAGTACTTAATGTTCAAAATGATGTCAGCAAGAAGTTTGAGGTAAAACTGAGCTATGTCAGTCCCCAGACTTAAATATGTGATGAAATCTTTCTTTGAATTTTCTTTTTTTACATGTGTTTTTTTTGTTTTTTGCTTTTTGAGACAGGGTCTCGTGTTGTAGTTCAGGCTGGCCCTGAGCTCACTATGGTGCCCAGGCAAGCCGCCGTGAACTCAGCAATCCTCCTGTCTCTGCCTCCCGAGTGCTGGGATTACAGGCGTGAGCCACCACATCCGGCATTGTGGTATGCGGCATTGATTGTTGGTGGGCGTGTCTCCACGCCCAGCATTATATGTGGTTACCGGGAATCAAACTCAGGACCTTGAGGCAGGCGCTGGAACCACTGAGCTAACCCTCCGGCCCTTTTTACATGTGTTTTTTAAATTTTTAAACAGAGGAAAACCTTTTTCTCTTTCCTTTATTTCATTTCATTTCATTTCATTTCATTTCATTTCATTTCATTTCATTTCATTTCATTTCATTTCATATTTCATTTTTTCCTTTAAGTACCAAGGATTCCAGAAATCAGGAACAGATGGAAATGTTTCCTTTGTTTTTTTTTTTCAGTTTAAACCTTGTACCCCTACAAATGTGTCATTTTATATTTGCTTCTTTAAGAAGTTGAAAGATTATTGAAAATCCCCTTATGAAATCATTCTGACCCCACACCTACTATTTGTTTTTGCCTATAAATGCAGTGGGAAATGCAAATCTGACCAATTCTGATGAGTTAAATATACCTTATGTCATTATCAGCACAGCAATTTGTGAGTGGTGTAAAATATACCATTCCCTGATTTCGGTGTGAAGCTGAATGAGCAAGCCAATTTGCCCTGATAGTGAAATTTTCCAAATAAATTCATGTTAATTGAATATATTTTTGAATAATAGACATTAAATTAGTTAATTTGACTAAAGGAAGTTTTTTTTTTTGAGACAGTGTCTTGCTTTGTAGTTCAGGCTGGCCCTGAGCTCACTATGTAGCCCAGGCAAGCCTTGAACTCAGAAATTCTCCTGCCTGTGCCTCCTGAGTTCTGGGATTACAAGCGTGAGCCACCATGCCTGGCAAGGAAGTTTTTTAATATCCCTTCTTTGGATGCAAAAATATCTGTAAATTAAACTATATACATAGAAACTACCCTCTACTATCTCAAAACTCTGTTTTGAAATGCAATGAGGCATTCTTTCACGTATTTTTCATGTAAATAAAAATATAAATCCGCACATTCACATTTGTTATATATTAAAGCTACTTATCTTATAAAACTACTTAATTTAAAATGTACTATAATTTAAAATAGTATAAACCATTACTGTAAAAGGTATTCTTACATATGTAGTATTTGTTACAGTTAGATACTAATCAGATTAACCCTTTGAGAGATCACTGGCTCTTTTAATCTGTTTTCTGCTGCTATAATAGCATACCTATGACTGAATAATTTATAACAAAAATCTATTTGGCTTATGCTTCTGAAGCTAAGAACCCGAACAGCATAGCAACAATATCTTGCTAAGACTTTATGCTGCATCATACCTTGGTACAAGATGGAAGAGAAAGGGGCAGGAGTATATGGTAAGATAGGGAACGGGGCTTGAATTTTCCATTTCACATGGAACCCACTCCTTTGATGACTAAGCAGTTCCTGCAGTAACAGCCTTACTCTATTTTATAAGGACAGAGCCTTAGACCTGATCACTTTAACCAGTTTCAACTTTTAATACTGTTCTGATGACAGATGAATCTCAATGTGTTCAGGAGATGACATTCAAATTATAGCTCTGAGATACTGAGCTACTTGGAGTTTCTGTTCTAAAAATGGAATTTTTAACAAGTTAATGTGACATATTTATAGATGCATAAATGACATCACAGATTTTTAATATAGATGTTCAGTGATCACTTGAATAGTAAGTGGTAAGCCAGTATGGTAGTGTATACCTGTAATTCCAGTACTAGGGAGTTTGGGGTAGGAGGATCACTGTGAACTCAAGCCTCGCCTGGGATACATAGTGAGTTCAAGGCCAGCCTGAACTATATTGCAGGACCCTGTGTCAAAAATACCTAACTGGGGCTGTGGATTTAGCTCAGTGGTTCTGGCTCCTACCTCACAAGTGCAAGGTCCCAAGTTCAATCTCAGGTACCAAAAAATACAAAATAACAAGCAGTTTCAGAGTAGGAAAACTAGTACATAAATTATTTATAGTGGTAAGTGAAGAACCAGAATCTAAAAGAGTTAAAAGTTAACTATAGGTATTGTGATATGAAAAGTGGAAAGATACATGATTTCACTGCTACTTCAAGTCTATAAAGATCAAACAGAACACTGATCAGCATGATACTTGATACTTTTAATTATCATCTTGATCACTTTGATTTTTTTTCTTTTTTTTTTTTTGAGACAGGGTCTTGCTTTGTAGTTCAGGCAGGCCCTCAGCTCACTGTGTAGCCCAGGCAAGCCTGGAACTCAACAATCCTCCTGCCTCTGTCTCACGAGTGCTGGGATGAGCCACCATGCCCAGCACTGTGGTATGTGGTACTGATAGCTGGTGGGCACGAGTCACCATGCTCAGTATCATATGTGGTTACTGGGAATTGAACTCAGGGCCTTGCACTTATAAGGCAGGCGCTGGAACCACTGAGCTAAATCTCTGGCCCCATTTTGATATTTTTAATTTGCCTCAATAAGACAATTAAATGTGACTCATTTTCCTTCTAAAATGCAATCTATTTCTTGGTTTTCTTTCTTTTTTTTTTTTTTTTTTTTTTTTTTTTTTTTTTTTTTTTTTTTTTTTTTTTTTTACTTTCTGGATGATACCTCAAATAGAAGCAAATGTTAGACTTTTTTTTTTTTTTTTTGAAATAGGGTCTCGCTTTGTAGTTCAGGCTGGCTCTGAGCTCATGATGTAGCCCAGGCAGCCTTAAACTGAGGAATCCTCCCGCCTCTGGCTCCCGAGTGCTGGGATACAGGCATGAGCCACACACCCAGCAAAGGTTAGACATTTTTAAACCAAAACTATAATTGAATTAAAATGCAAACAGCATAAAGGTCAATTTTACTAGAAACAAGATTCATTTTGAACATTTAAATTCTGTAGTACTTTCTCCCTACAAAACTGCTGTGATGTATAAAGAATATATGTGCTACAGGAATTTCAATATAACATTATACAACACATTTGCTTCAGTTTAGCATATATGTGTTTAATATCTATGTCTGTGTAACGACTATGATACTTTTTCAGGATGAAATAGATTGTTTGCAGAAAGAGGTAGAAGAACTTAAAAGTAAAAACCTCAGCTTGGAGTCGCAGATCAAGGCTATTCTGGATCCTTTAACCTTGATGCAAGGCAACCAAAGTGAAGATAAACATCCAGTTGGAGATAATCCAAGTAAAACTGACCCAGAAACTGTAGAAGAATGGAAGAAAAAACTCAGGACAGCTAATGAAATTTATGAGAAAGTAAAAGACGATGTGGATAAATTAAAAGAAGTAAGTTGTAGTAGTTTTGAAAAATTACAGTTGTTTTTAAAATTCTGTAATATCCTAGGAACCTTCAGAAGTATACATAGTTCATTAGATGAATTTGTGAACGAAGGATAGATTTCCTGGATGAATATTTATATACAGTAGGCAATTTTTAAAAAATATCATTAGCTGCCAAGAAATATCAGGTAGTTCCATTTATGACTATAATTGGAGTCTATAGTGCTACTCTATGAGATTGCATCTTCTGGAAGAGTGACGTCAATTTAAAGGATGTGCTTCTCTTTCCCCCTTTTAGTGGTCAGCCTTGTTTTTTCAAGCTTGTGTGAATGACTGCCTTGTGTGCATTAAAACACACACACACACAAACACACACCCACCCATCTCCCTACTTATAAAAGGAAAGGTTTTGGCTATATCTTTTAGAATGCTACCCTTCTCAAATTTTGAAGATTGTAAATAGATGGTGAAAGGGTTGATGACTAATTCTAAGAGCTGTGAACAATTGCTTTAGGTTAAGAGTACTCCATGCAGAAGAATATTGTGACTTATGAGGTTGGTTCGTTTTTTTCTTCCAGTTGCTCTTTCATACATCTGTCAAAATAGAGCATAAGGGAAAAAGGTAAACTTCTGCAGTTTTCCAGCCTAGAAGATCAAATTCATGCTTTCAGCACTACTGGTAACAATCAGGTGCTCTAGTGCTTTCCTGACAGAAGACCAACCTTTATAGTTAACTACATTTTTGGTAATGAATGCTTTTTAGAGCATGAAGCTTTGTGTGAAAAATAATCTGGGCTCATAAAGGTAGTATGGAAAAGGTATTTAAAAAAGAAGTACACAAAGCACAAATCAATACCTGTAGTTATCCTAACTCCAGAATAATTTAGGGTGTTTAATAAGGCTGTTTTTGATACCTGCTGATGTTATTATGCAATACACTGTAAACCAGAATATCAATGAATAAGAAAACCTGGACTATGGAGACAAAACTCAAATGTTAACAGTCAAAAAAAATAATATATTACAAATTAAATACAGGAATATAAAAGATTCAGAATAAAATATTACTTAGCAAGAGTATAAAATAAAATTTCTGTTATTTCCTGGACTAGATGAATTTAAACTATCATGAGGCTCCTATCATTAGCCAATCAGTATTAGAATAGTTAGCTGAAGTCTTTATTGTCTTAGGTGCAACAACTAGTAGGTTAAACTGCACTGTTTGCATCATTTGCCTATAGAACTCTCTTGAACGGGAGAATACCTCTGATACTTGAGGAACCATAATGTGAAGTTTTAAGAGAGCCACAAGACTGGCAAGAGGCCTTGAAGTATGGAGTAGTGATACAGAATGGCTGGGTGTGGGTAAAGAAAATCAAATGAGTTTCTAATTTAAGCTTGTCATCATGAGAAGCATTCACTAAGTGCCTCGCCTTATGATGCAGTGCCTGAGAGCTTAATTCATTGTCTGTATATATGAGGAAATAAATGGCTTTCCTTGTATCTTCAGAGGGGCAGTAATGGTGTTTATCAGCCACTTAAAGAATTAACCTTTGGGGGGATTTAGCTCAGTGGCACTTGCTTGTTTCCTAGGCACTAGGCACTAGGCCCTGAGTTCAATCCCCCATACCAGAAGAAAGGAGAAAAAGAAAGAAAAGAGTTAACCCTTCACAGTCCTTGTTGGTGTGCATCCATAAAGATAAACAGGTGCCCAGCCCAAAATGAACTTCAGTAAGTCTAGATAACTGGAGTGTTAGGTTGTATGTCTAAAGGATATCTTCTACCTTAATTCTGTGACTGTTTTGATGCATTTGTATGTAAGTGGGTAAGAAAGTAATTTCCACGACTTCTAAAAATTAGTCAAAAGCATTGGTCAAAGTTTTGAAATGTATTTCTTGGTTTAAATTGTTTTTTTATTGTAGTTCTTGTGATATCTTAATTTTGAATGTAAATATTCTCATCAAATAATGTCTTTGCCAGCTGAGTGAGTTTGGATGGCAGTCTAGAGTTTTACTTTTGTTTAAAATAAACAAATGAAGTACAAAAATGCAGTGACTAGAAAATTCAAAGAATTGTTTTAAAAATTCTAAAATTTGGGCCGGAGAGTTAGCTCAGTGGTTCCGGCGCCTGCCTCGCAAGCGCAAGGTCCTGAGTTTGATCCCCAGTAACCACATATAATGCTGGGCGTGGAGACACGCCCACCAACAATCAACACCGCATACCACAATGCCGGGCGTGGTGGCTCACGCCTGTAATCCCAGCACTCTGGGAGGCAGAGACCAGAGGATTGCTGAGTTCGCGGTGGCTTGCCTGGGCACCATAGTGAGCTCAGGGCCGGCCTGAACTACAAAGGGAGACCCTGTCTCAAAAAGCAAAAAAAAAATCTAAAATTTAAGAACATCTTTAGGCTTCAGTAAGCAGCATTGAGCCATTGTGTTTTCTGGCAAATATCTTTTAGTATCTTTCAGGTATTATATAATTCAAGAACATAAAATCTTACTTGAATTTTTTTTTAACTTGGGAAAGAATCCATGGAATTTATCAGAAAATACTTACCCAATATTGAGGTTCCTAGATGTGTGAGCCAGAAAATTGGGAAAGCTTTTTTTTTTTTTTTTTTTGAGACAGGGTCTCGCTTTGTAGTTCAGGCTAGCTCTGAGCTCACTATATAGCCCAGGCAAGCCTCGAACTCAGCAATCCTCCTGTCTCTGCCTCCCGAGTGCTGGGATTACAGGCATGAGCCACCATGCCCGGCACTGTGGTATGTGGTGCTGATTGCTGGTTGATTGCTAGTGGGCGTGAGTCTCCACGCCCAGCATTGTATGTGTTTTCTGGGGATCAAACTCAGGACCTTGCGCTTGCGAGGCAGGCACCGGAACCACTGAGCTAACCCTCCGGCCCTGGGAAAGCTTTTTTGAAGAAAGAAAACATACAGTTTAATTATACTAGATTTATCATTAGAAAAACATTTTTAGATAGCAACCAAGAAATAAACCTCACAGGCCAAAAATTAGTTCTTCAATGTTAGTTTGCAAATACTTCCATGTGGTATATTGTTACCTTGCTTACAACATTGAATTATGTAAAAAAAGAAATAAAACATAAATTTGCCATTAGTCTGATGTCTTAATGACTTTAAGCTAGCTCCCTAGCATAGCATTATTTCCCTGGATAGAATATTTGTACAGTGCTTGGGGAATGTGGATTAAAAATGCTTAGTTGTGTTCAGTTTCGCACATATTCCCAGTGCTAATTGTAAGTTTCTGAAAACCATGTTCTACCATTCAGTTTTGTGATATTGCTCTAAAAAATACAGATGGCTCATGTCATAATTTTTCACAAGTCCCTTTTGTTTTAGCTTATCTTAATTATTTTCAACTCCTTTTTTTAAAGGCAAATAAAAAACTAAAATTGGAAAACGGTGGCCTGGTGAGGGAGAATTTACGACTGAAGGCTGAAGTTGATAACAGATCACCCCAGAAGTATGTATTTTGCCCACGGAGCGATGTTTCTGATTATGTTATTGTTTTAGATGAGGCTGTTGTGATTGAACATGGTTTTTATTAGACTTTTCCTTTAAGCAAACACACTGACTAGCCTTTAAAATTCTAGCACATACTTTATGTTATTAGTAAAGGTTTAGTTTCCATTAGGGCTAATTTTGAATTCTTGTCCTCTTCCCCTGTCTGATTAATGAGAGATTCATTTTATGTTAGTGTTCACTTAGTTTTACAATAAGGCTGTTTAATAGTGCTAAATATAAATAGTGAGATCCAATAAATCCCTTTAGCTCTTTTTTGAGATAATCCTAGTAATAGTTAATGTTCATATAGTGCATGATCTTTACCAGGTACAACACGATGTAATGTAGAACTGTTATTAGTCTCTAATACAGATGACAATATGAAAGCATATAGAAATTAATTAATCTAAATCTGCACAGCTGCTAAGTGGTAGAAAAAGCTTTTGAGCTGAGGTAGACCATTCCTGCAGTGTGTGCTCTAAACTATTATGTGAGCAAGACTCTGAGATAGGATTTAAAACATTGCTTTTTGAGTTTTGGACTGAGTTGAAACTATACATTTAAATTAATTTATTCTTCCTTTCTGAGGAAGTTTTTGTTCTATTGTAGAAGATAGAAGATTACAAGTGTTGACCTGTTTACCAGTTAATTTGTGTATTTAAAGTTATAAGAAAAATAAGTTAGGAGAGTTCAAGGTGGTAAAGAGATGACCAGTACCACATGCAGTTCTTTTTCCAGGCACACAAAAAGAAATACATCACCTCCCCCCATGGTCTGGCCACCTCTCAGAAGGTTAGCATCTCTGAACTCTACTCTTCTCATTTATTCAACTACTAGACTTCATTTTTTTCTATTTTAAAGACATGGCAGAAATGAACAAAGTGTGAATTTGTCCTACCTGCAATGGCTCTCTTCTTGTCATTTGGAAAAAGAAGAAAAGTTGCCCTTAGTAAAATTGAGTGTGGTATGAAGAAATGGCAGAAGTAAACAATAATTATTTAAGACAGAGATTACTAACCATTAGAGAAGAGAGCACTGTGCTTCCCAGCCCTTTCTTTCCCTTCAGATAATATCCTTTGTCAAATTATTGTAATAAATTTAGGAAGTGTTGTTTTTACATGTTGCTTTGAATCCCTGTTTCTATCATTTATTGTAATGTAGCCTGCTTTGCCAGTCATAATAATGCTTTTCCATTAGCCATTTCCCATAGCATACTGAATGGAACTGAAGCTATTTTGTTTGTAGCTTTTATTTCTTGAAAAGTTGCCCGCCAGTTTGCAAATTTAATGCCAGCTACAAGGAAGCATGTTTTTAAATATCCATGCCTTCATCCAGATAAATAACTGAGAAACCTCTTGAGGAAACCTGGCCTCTGTCTGCTCTCCAGCAAGCAACCACACAACTAATCCAACAAAATGTTAGGCTTTGCCATCTTTCAGTTCTATTCCTTCCCTTCACAGGAAAGGAACACTTTCACTTGAAAAACAATTTGAGCTGACCCCTGTTCCAGATCAATTTGCAGTGCATTGAGGTATTAAATACATTGCGTTTGATTTATAGCCTTGTTTATTCTGCATCCTCAAGTTCTAGTGGGATTCAGAGAGAAGCTGTCCACAGCTGAAAATACCTAGATATGGTTCACCCAAGGAGAGCTCCTCTTTCTACCGAAAAGAATATGAAATTTCAAGAATTTAAAAGTAAATGCAAATAAAGACATTTAATTTTATTCCCTCAGTATAACAAGTACTTTGACTAGTTATTTTTTTGTTGACTGGGTGTAGAGGAATACTTTTAATACACATATTCTTAGTCTCTGATGGATCCTGCAAGTTTAGTAGGCATAGTCTATAAATCCTACAGAAGAAAGAACTTTAATCTTCTAAAATGAAAGCCAAGATTATTATTTGTCTCCTCTGCTACTATGTATACATCATTATATCCTGTCTTAAAGTATATCAGAACATTTTTCCTTCCTCAACTGTAGTTAATTTCAAAGTCCTCTTGAATGGTGTGGCCAGTTGATAGCCTACTAAGCATATTAAATAAAATCCATTCTGTTCTTTGTCAAAGTTTCATTATCTCAATATCTAAGTGAATGGGCCAGAAAATGCAGGGTTATTTTACTTTACCTATTAGCCACTTTTGAATTCATTTCCTTCTAAATTAATTAATTTCACATGAAGGGAACAACCACTTATTTCTTCCTTTAGTTTATCCTAACATGGACTCCTAAGAGCCTAGGATCTGATATGCAGAAAGAACTCAAAACATGGTGATATGTCTTTTAATTTCAAAAACTAATGTCTGAAGAAAACTCACTCTACCAGTTTAACCAGAAATACTACTGGTATTTTATTTGTTTGGTTTGGTTATTTGTTTATTTTGTTTTTTAAATAATACTTTATAAGGGGCTTTAGCTAAAAAAACAATAAATACTCCCCTTTACCCCTAATACAGGGTAGTTTCTCTTGCTTTAATTTCCCTTACTGCTTTGTAGTTTGCTTCCTAGAATATACCAGAGCTGCAAATAATTAACATTTTATGTGTTGCATGACTTTGTATGTTTGAACCATACAAGTAGAGGTTAAGTCTACTACATTTTATGGAGTTCTAGCTCCTGTCCTGGTTCTAATACAAATAGGTCAAGTAGAATGTGTACCCCCAATAGGAAAAATAGTAATTTCTTCATAAAATTATTGGCAAGGGATAAGGGTTGCTTTACAGTTCAAGAGCATTAATAAGCTAGTTGGGGTAACACATGCCTTAATCCCAGAACTCCAGAGACTGAGACAGGAACAGAAGTTTAAGGCTAGCCTAAAAGACATGGTGAGACTGCTTCTCAAATAAGAAATGTAGGGTAGATGGGCTGGAGATTTAGCTCAGTGGTTCCGGCGCCTGCCTCACAAGCATAAGGTTCTTAGTTTGATTCAGGTAACCACATACAATGCTGGGCATGGTGACTTACGCCCACCAGCAATCAATGCCACATACCACAGTGCCGGGCCTGGTGGCTCAGACCTGTAATCCCAGCACTCCACAGGCAGAGACGGGAGGACTGCTGAGTTTGAGGCTTGCCTGGGCTTCATAGTGAGCTCAGGGCCAGCCTGAACTACAAAGTGAGACCCTGTCTCAAAAAAAAAAAAAAAAATTGTCAAATATTGGTAAATATTGGATTATTGTCAAAAAGATTTTTATCTAATTGGTTAAATTATAATATGAAGCAAGTATTAGATGACACCAAGGAACTACTATTAATTTTGTTTAGGTATTGTAGTTATTTAAGAAGATACATATTTGTCTTAGTCCTTTTTGACCCCTATAGCAAAATACCCATATACCAAGTGACTTAGAAATTTATTTCACACTGATTGGTAGGCTGAGAAGTCTGAGATCAAGGTGCTGTCAGATATGGAGTTCGATCAGGGCCAACTTCCTAGTTCATAGATGCTGTCTTTTGTGTTTCCTCATGTGGGAAACAGGGCAAAGGAGCTCTGAAAAGGAGCTTTTTAAAAGGATACTCCTCAGACACACATGTTTAAATATTGTACTATATATAAGAAACTGGAAGTATAAATAAGGACCAAAGCGTATAATAGGTAGTGGAAAATGGAAAGGAGAAGTTCCGCGGGGAAGAGGGACAAAGGAGGGGGGAGAAAGAAAAGAAAGGGAAAAGAAAAAAAAGAATAGAAGGAAAAATGGAAACAAAACTTCTTTAAGTAAGGAGAGTAAGAAGTGTTGAAGAGGGTAGGGAATTAAGAAAACAAAAGAATCCATACATCACGTATAGGTACAAATTCCCTCTGATGGATGTGATCACTGTATATATCTAAAATTTACCAATAAAATTAACAAAAAATAAAATAAAACGATACTCGTCCCATTCATTCAGGCTTTACCTTTATGATCCAAAGCCCCCTGTGGTCCATCCATCAAATATCATCACTTCCCAGAGACCCTGCCTGCAAGTATCAGAAGAAATTTGTGGAAGCACAAAAAGTCTGTGGCACCATATTTTCCTTTACAATGCTTACTTTAAAATGGACTGTAGAATATAGTAGCGAGAGAAAACGAGAATAGTAATGAGACCACAATCTGGATAATTTTTAAATATGGGAAATGACTATATGCAGATTAATTATATTGCTTTCTTCTATCCTCTCAATGCTTATAAATACTTTATAATACATTTATAATTTTATAATAAATTTTGTAATTAATATCAGCAAAACATGATTCAGGAAGTTCATGATAAAATGAAAGTAAGAGACAAAACTACATATAACTATTGAAATACTGAACAAATATTAAACCAAACAGCAGAGTTTAGAGAATGGCAGGTGGGTTACAGTGGTAAGGAAATCCTTTACCAGAAAGGCAGGAATAGGCCCACCATTAAGTGATTTCCATGAGGAGAAGGGCATTCTGAGTGGAAACAGCTTGAGCTGATAGAATTAAGTGCTTCCTACAGCTCCAGTCCCTTTTCTCCCATAGTTATGTATATTATATTACTACTCAGCAGACAGTGGGTTCCATCTCACATTCATCAGAGCAAAAGCCTTCCACGTAGTGTTACTTCTCCCCTTTATAACTGTTGCCACCATACTTACACAAATGACTAGCAGGACTTGACAATATTCACTACTCTCTTCTGAGTGCTGAAAAGCCAGCTCTCAGTCTGGGTGTGTAGTAGGGAATGTTAGGAGTGTCACCTTTCACATCACAATAAACATCAAGAAGATTAAATGGATTACTTAGCGCTGAATTTCTCATTTTCCTAGTTTTTTTTATTTTTTGCAGTTCCGGGGATTGAACTTGGGTGCTTGTGCTTCCAAGGTAGGCATGGTACCACTGGAGTTAAATCTCTAGATTTCTTGACTTTACTACACCTAAACTATATCAGCAGATAGGGAGATATTTGTCCTTTATAGATTTAGGAGTTCCTTAGTTACTTTTTTAATTTGAAGAGGTATGACGATTTTATTTACAAAACATTTCAAAGTCCCACCCTTTTCCTAGTTCTATAGTGCCTTTTTAAAAAACTTTCTCTAGCCCGTCTGGACAGAGATTGTACCACGTCACCAGTTATGAGGCTTTAGCAGAGCAGCTGTTCTTGTTCTCAGCTCTAGTTCACCTTAGCAATATAAAACATAAAGCTTCATATAGAAAATTCTATACATTGGTTAAATCAAATGTGATTATAATTGGATTCATGGCATTTCTCTATAAATACATATTTAGGAATGTTATACATTGTGTTATACATATTTAGGAATGTTATACATTTAGGAATGTTATACATTGTGTGTTATACATTAGGAATGTGTACATTGTATACATGTTATACAATGTGTTATACATTGTGAATTTGATAATGTCTGCCCACATGCAGCTCCCTTTGCTGTGTAGCACCCTCAAAAGCTTGTCATTATGAACCAGTCTTTGCCCATGTCCTAACTCCTGTTAGGTAAGGGGAAAAGGGAAAGGCTATACTTTGTGGCCAGGAGTCACTTTTTATTCTTAGAAGTATATGAAGGGAAGTGGTCCAAAAGAAAAGAATATATTTCACAGATTATGACGTAAGTGTTTTATTTTATTTTTCTTGAGCCATCTTACTCCCATAGCTTTAGTAATCATCTATCTATGTATCATGAAATATAATGTGTCTTTGACATTACTTTCTCTCTTGAATTGTAGATTTATATTTCCATCTGTCTATTTTGTACTCTTACCAAGATTTTATACGTTAAATTTACCACAAAGTTGGGCCAGAGATTTAGCTCAGTGGTTAAGGCTCCTACTCAGCAAGCTCAAGGTCCCTGATTCGATCCCTGCTAACCACATACAACAGTACTGGGCATGATGACTCATGCCCACCAGCAATCAGTACCACATACCACAAAGTGACGGGCGTGGTGGCTCATGCCTCACATAATCCATAATCCCAGCACTCGGGAAGCAGAGGCAGGAGGATTGCTGAGTTTCGAGACTTGCCTGGGCTACATGATGATCTCAGGCCAGCCTGAACTACAAAGTGAGACCCTGTCTCAAAAAAAAAAAAAAAAATTACCACAAAGCCTAGTAGATTATCTTTTAGTAAAGTATAAATCAAATTTTTAAAGTCTCTGGCATTATAAACTACTCATTGTTTTCCTAAAATGAGATACAAATTCTTCACAAGCTACTCTATACTTGCCTGTCACCTCGTTGCACTTACCTAGCTCTGTTGCCCCTCAGTTTCTTAAACCTGCTGGGTGTATTTCCTCTATTCAGAATGGCTGCTTCCATAACGTTATATGGCCATCTCTTCAATCATCAGATTCAGGGGACCTTTCCTAAACATTCAATTAAAACCACCCTCCCTTCAGCGCTTTACATACTTTGTCTTTTTATAAGACAATAATGAACCCATGATGTAGTAAAGTAGTAGAGCATGTGGGTTATGAACATAGGCTATGGAGCCCACCTCTGTCTTTGATTTGAGGGAACATATTTTACCTTTCTTTATCTCAATTTTTGTCTTTTGTGAAATGCAGCCAGTACCTACCTACTAGATTGTAATGAAGGCTAAACAGTGTAAAACTTTGATGTACCATAACTTTCAGCAGTGTTATATCATGGTCCTTATCACTATCTCAGATTATCTTCTTCAGTTAATTGCTTGAATTATTGTTTGTCTCCTCCATTCTAAACTCTACTCTCCAAGAGTAAGAACTTGGTGCTATTCTCTCCTACTTCCAAAACTCCAGTACCTGGAAGGCATCTGTTAAATATTTGTTGAATAATTAAATGAATAAGTAAATAACTGACTAAATTATTTAGCCTCTTGGGGCATCATATTTTTTCTGTGTAAAATGTGGATGAGTATGAAAGCAAATAATTTATGTCTTTGGAACAATATGTCACAAAGAAGGAGGTGGGGGAAGTGCATTGGGTTCAAATAAATGTATCTATTATCTTCCTTCACTCCACACAAAAGATTATTTATCCTTTTCCTTAACTTGTATCTTTCTTAGTAACTTTACTACTCATCTAATCCACACAGGTAAAAAATGTCTTCTTGTGTTTCATTTTCCCCTCACTTTATACCCGCTTGTTCAGTGTGATTTTTCTTACCTGAATCTTTTAAATGGCTCTGTAATCCTTTTTTCTAATTTTCTGCTGGTTCAGGTCTCTATTATTTTCTGCTTTGCCTATTGTAACAAGCGTATGACTGCTTGCACTTCTTTTCCTTCCTTTTTTTTTTTTTTTTTTGAGACAGGGTCTCGCTTTGTAGTTCAGGCTGGCCCTGAACTCACTATGTAGCCCAGGCAAGCCTCGAACTCAGCAATCCTCCTGTCTCTGCCTCCCGAGTGCTGGGATGACAGGCGCGAGCCACCACGCCCAGCTTGCACTTCTTTTCCATGATGAACGTTTGAGCATCAGCTGTATTGTT
>PVIC010008504.1:0-48026 GCA_004025085.1 Thryonomys swinderianus
CAGGCTGGCCCTGAGCTCACTATGGTACCCAGGCAAGCCGCCGCGAACTCAGCAATCCTCCTGTCTCTGCCTCCCGAGTGCTGGGATTACAGGCGTGAGCCACCACGCCCAGCATTATATGTGGTAACCGGGGATCGAACTCAGGTCCTTACGCTTGCGAGGCAGGCGCCGGAACCACTGAGCTAACCCTCCGGCCCAACCTTTTTTTTTTGAAGAAGAAGAAATTCTTTGGTTATCTTGAATCCTCTGCTGACTCTGGCTGTGCAGGTGCCCCCACTCACCCAGGCCAAGGCTACACTGCCCATCTCTGAACCCTCCCCAGTCCTCCCACTTCTTTTGCAGGTTTCATTGCTGCAGAATGGTACTGAGGGAGGAAAATGAGATCTTTGTAATAATAAAAAATTAATCATAAAACTCTAAGGACTGTGCTTAAGGAGGCCTCTTGTCCTTCTCTGCAAAAGCCAGCTTCACAGGAAGGTGAGCCATAAGCCTTGAAGTCTGGGAGGAAGCAGGATCACCTACAGGAAACTCAGGGTAGAGATGTGGCTCTGCTAGACTCTTCAGGTGGGTTTCCTAGCTTAACTTTGGAGTTTCTCTCTGTCGACTGCCAAACTATAACTTCCAGGACAAGGCCAGAGCCACAACTCATCCTACCCTTCCACTCCACCTCTTGTCAGTCTTCTACAGAGGACAGATACTCTTCCTTTATGCTCTGTTCCACTGGGTGGGGCTATATTCCCCTCCCTCAGAGGCCCTGTATTATTTGTTATTAATTATCCATATCTTGGTGCCTCACCAATCTTAGACTTCAGAACCTTAGGAGGGAATCCAGACCCAGTTCTAGCCTAGGGGGATAGGAGAGTGTTGTTTGCCCTTCCTATTTTAGAACTAAATAGGAAGCTGACCCAAGGTGGGTCTGTCTAGATTCCGAGACCCAGGCATGGCCTTGGCTTTGGCACAAGATTTGAGAGATGGGGTTGCTGTGGTCTTAGATGCTTGGACTTTCTTTCCATGTGTTAGGCCCACTAAGATCTCACCTCCAGAAGATGGCTTCCCTGGACACTGTCACAAATTCTGTCTACAGAGTGACAGATCCAAGGCTTTTCCACCATAGTACTGCAATGTACCCATAGTCACAGCCTTCCTTCTGCAGTGTTGACTTTTTTTAAATTGAATTCTTTATTGGTATTTCTTCTTTTTTTTTTTTTGAGACAGGGTCTTGCTTTGTAGTTCAGGCTGGCCCCGAACTCACTATGTAGCCCAGGCAAGCCTCCAACTCAGCAATCCTCCTGCCTCTGCCTTCCGAGTGCTGGAATTACACGCATGAGCCACCATGCCTGGCATAGTGCTGTGTGGTACTGATTGCTGGTGGCTGTGAGTCACCACACCCATTATTGTTGTATGTGGTTACTGGGGATCAAACCAGGGACCTTGCACTTGCTGGGCATGCGCCAGAACCACTGAGCTAAATCTCTGGCCCTATTGGTACATTTTATATACAGTTCACAATCATGCTCAACATTGGGGAATTTATACGAGTACATGACACAAGTTAATTCTCATTTTTACCCATATCCCTACCCATCTCACAATCCCCCACCACCTATATACATGTTCTTTCTTTTTTTTTCCAAATCATATTTGTTCTTTCCCCTACCACATTCCCTTTGAGTATTTCCTATTTCACAAAATCTGTCATACATTCTAGAACTCATTTACATCTACAGGTTCTCATACCAGAGAAAAGATATGGTATTTACATGTCTGGGATCTATTTATTTCACTTATTAGTGTGTCATCCAGGTGTATCCATTTGCACATAAATGAAACTTCTTGTTCTTCATGGCAGAGTAATACTCCATTTAGAAAAAACCCACATCTTTATCCAGTCTCCAGTTTTTAAATTTTATCTATCTATTTATCTATCTATCTATCTATCTATCTGTCTATCTATCTATCTATCTATCTATCTATCTATTTTATTTATTTGAGACAGGGTCTCACTTTATAATTCAGGCTGGCCCTGAGCTCACTATGGAGCCCAGGCAAGCTGCTGCGAACTCAGCAATCTTCTTGTCTCTGCCTCCCGAGTGCTGGGATGAGAGGCGTGAGCCACCACACCCAGCATTGTGGTATCCAGTGTTGATTGTTGGTGGGTGTGAGTCTCCACGCCCAGCATTATATGTGGTTACCAGGGATCGAACTCAGGACCTTGCGCTTGCGAGGCAGGTGCCGGAACCACTGAGCTAACCCTCCAGCTGTTTTTTTTTTTTTTTTTTTTTTGAGACAGGGTCTCGCTTTTGTAGTTCAGGCTGGCCCTGAGCTCACTATGTAGCCCAGGCAAGCCTCAAACTCAGCAATCCTCCTGTCTCTGCTCCCGAGTGCTGGGATTACAGGTGTGAGCCATCACGCCTGGCCCAGTCTCCAGTTGATGGGCATCTGGGTTGTTTCCAAGATTGGGCTATCACAGACTAAGCCGCTGTGAACATGGGTGCACATATGTCTTTACAATATGATTCTTTTAACTCCTCTGAGTATATTTCTAGCAGGGGAATAGCAGGGTCAAATGGGACCTCTAATCCTAGTTTTCTGAGGAAGCTCCACACTGATCTCCACAATGGTTGCACAAGTCTCCAATCCCACCAACAGTGGAGAAGGGTTCCTTTCTCCCTGTAGCCTCACTAGCATTTCTTGCTGGTTGATTTTGCAATAGCAGCCATTCTTTGTGGAATGAGATGAAATCTCAGTGTGGTTTTCATCTGACTCTCTCCAATGACCAGTGATGTTGAACATTTCTTCATATGCTTCTTGGCTGCTTTGACTTCTGCCTCTGAGAAGTGTCTGTTCATTTCAGATGCCCATTTTCAAATTGGGTCTTTAAATTTGGGTGGACTGATTTTTTTAAGTTCTTTATATATTCTAGAGAGTAGCCCTTTGTCTGAGAAACAGCTAGTAAAGATTTTTTCCCATGTTGTTGGTTGTCTTTTTGCGGTGCCAGTGGTTTCTTTTGCTGTGCAGAGGCTTTTTAGTAGGATGAGATACCATTTGTTGATTCTTTCTGCTAGTTCTTGTGCTATAGAAGTTTTGTTCATAAAGTCTCTGCCTAAGCCAATGTTTCTAAGAGTTCTACCTAACCTGTTTTGTAGGTTTATTGTTCCTGTTTTAATGTTTAAGTCTCTAATCCATTGTGATTTTAGTTTAGTACACGGTGAATGAGATAGGTCTACCTTTAGTTTTTAGCACGTTAGAGCCCAGTTTTTCCAGCACCATTTGTTAAAGAGGCTGTCTTTCCTTCATTGAGGATGTTTGGCTCCTTTGTCAAAGGTAAGGTGGCTTAGGGTACCTGGAGTTGTTTCTGGATCTTCTAATCTATTCCACTGGTCCTCAGGTCTGTTACTTTGTCAGTACCATGCAGTTTTTATCACAGTGGCTTTATAGTGCAGTTATAAGTTGGGGATTGTAATACCCTCCCACCATGTCTTGGTTGCTTAGAATTGCTTTTGCTATTCTAGATCTCTTGTGGTTCCAGATGAATAGCTGGATTGTCTTCTCTACCTCTGTGAAATATGGTGTTAGGATTTCAATTGGAATTGTATCTGTACAGTGGTTGTGGGTGTATAGCCATTTTGTTGCTGTTGATTCTTCCTACCCAGGAACAAGGAATGTCTTTCCATTTTCTGATATCCTCTTCTATCTCCTTTTCCAGAGTTCTGTAGCTTTCACAGTAGAGGTATTTCACCTCCTTTGTTAGACTGATTCCTTTTTTTAAGACAGAGTCTCACTATGTAATTCACAGTGGTCTTGAACTTACTGTGTAACCCAGGCTGTCTTTGAACTCTGTGACCCTCCTCCTGCATTAGCCTTTGAAGCGCTGGGATTACAGGTATGTACCACCAAGCCTGATTCATACTGTTAACTTCTTACTAGGAATTAAACACTGTATTTTAGTTATTTCTCTCAGCAATATTATAATTCAGATACTTTGATTATTCAGTTTGGAGAGAAGGATTCCAAAGTGAAGCAACTTGGTGAAAGTCACTTAGAGCAAGAATTTGAAGAGGCAGCCTTACCTCATTCTAGGTTCAACCTAATCTATACAGGTAGAAAATGGAAAAGGAAACATTGCCTGCTGTTAAAGAGCTAATGATAATACTGGCTATGTTATTTCATTAAGTCTACCTTCCAACAGAACAAAATAGAGTTATACTCACTTTATGATGGAAATTGAGGAAAAGAGAACTGCTTGAGGTCACACAGATTGTTGACCCTCTTCTGATGTTTTTTCCCAGACCTCTATACACTGGCCCCTCTGGCCTCTCCCTGCTATAATTTTTGCCTTCTCCTTACCCATACTCCCTGTCTAACCTGTGTCCATTGTACCCCCTTTCATTTGTACCCTTCACATAGGTTGGAGCTTGGAGTTGCAGCAAACTATCTGGATGATGACCCCTGTGGGCATGTCTTCTACCCTAGGTTGTCCTTTACCTCTTTCTGTCTCTCCTGATGCCTGGCAAAGGGTGTCTTGGATGGGCTCACCATCCAACACCTTACCTGTCTGTGTTGGGTTAAATGTATACAGCTCATGCATAGAGAATACTCATCAGGTTGCCTGTAACTGGTGGCAGGCCAGCACACAAGGTGGGGGTGTGACTGTTTCTCAGGGATAAGTGGTTCTGGAAGCCAATATGAGCAGCAGCAACTGCTAGCATTATCTGGGTTCTAAGAATAGCTTGGGCTGAAAATTGGAAGCTGTGACCAGAGAGAACAGGAGCTTGCATCCCCCACTCCACTCGTGCTGCTTGGCCTGGAAGCTGGGAGGCCTTCCTGCTGGCTCACCATTTGCTCTGGAGAGGTTTTGAATGGATACACTTGTCCATCATTGGGCGGGAGGGAAGAGGTGACTCCTGGGAGTCAGACCCAGGTTAAAGGCAGTGAATCTACATACTGGGGGGCTGGACCTTGCCAAGGCCTCTCCCTACTGGCACAAAGCAAGAGCTTATTTTTTCAAGGACCATGTTGGAAGTGACCTTTATTCACTTAGCAAAATCTTAAAAAATAGATTATGCATACAGATGATTAAAAAGTTCAAATGATTAAAAGTATACAGGGTAAAAAATTAGTCTCCCACCTTCCCTAACCTTCTGCCATTCACCACTTACCAGTATCTTAAATGACTTCCATAGAGGTTCCACAGATGAACACATAAATACACGTGTCTGCCTCCCATTTTTACATAGTTGGTAGCATATCCCATACATTCTTGTGCTCACAATTTTTGTGGAATCCTAGGACTCAAACTTAGGATCTCACAGATGCTAGGCAAGTGCTTTGTCACTGAGGTGTCCCCCAGTGTGTCACTTATTTTTCTAAACACTCATTTTTTTTACATGTATAGCCATTCATTCATTCATTTTTGTTTTTTCAGATATGGTCTCATGTAGTGTAGGCTGGTCTTGAACTTTAGAGGTCCTTCTGCATCAGTTGCCTGAGTTCTGGGGTTACAGGCCTATACCAACATGCCTGGTTTAGAATGCTCTGTTTTAGAAGTAATAATTTATTAAGTCTCAGGACCAGGGATGTAGCTCAGTGGTGCCATGCCTACCTGGCCACCACAAGGTTCTGAGTTTGATACCAGTACCAGTACAAAAAAAAAAAGTTTCCACTAGTACCAGGCACTATTCTAAGTACTTCAGATGTTTCAACTTATAATATTTATCCAGTCCCCTGAGGTAGACCGAGGGGTACAAGGACTCACACCCACTGCCGAAAATGAAGTCTCACTGGAGTAAGGGCAGAACACAGCTGCGGACATTTATGAATGTCCATTGTTGGGATGTTAAGTAATTTTCCAAGATTTTATGCTGGTAATTGGCACAAGACCCAGGCATCTCACTTTAGACGAGGTGCTCTCCATATTACTCTAATCTGCTTTTCAAACATAAGTCATATCTGTCCATGCCATTCCCTCCCTCTAAGGACCAAGATAAGAAGTGTACATTGAACACTTACCAGGTACCAGGCTGAAGCTGGGATACAGCAGAGTATAAGACCAGGTCTCTGCCCTCATGGAACTGGCACCACAGTGCCCATGAGTTCCTGTCATCCAAAGCAGGAAGAGGGAACCTCACATGTCTCACACTCAGTTGACCATGCGCACTCTGCAGTTCAGACATACTTTGTTCCCTTCCCTGTGAGTCCCATAGTTGTACAGCCTCTGAGCTGGAAGACCTTGGGACCCAGAGCTCAGAGTTAGAGGGGAAGCATGGAGTTGCAGACAGAGGTAGCTGCCTATAAGAGCTCACCATGCAGCTGTGGTGAGCCTCATCCCCAGCCCCTGGGATCCGTTTAAGCTGGGCTGTAGATGGCATCTCTAATCTCAGGCCCAACTATTGTTTGAAGTTGGGAACAATTGAAGGGCAAGGGAGCTATAGATAGAGCCACAGCTGCTGTCACCTGTCCCAGCCTGGGCTCTGGTCCCAAGCATTGTCTGCACTGGGGCCTACTAAGAGAGCTTCTCGGGGTGGGAGGTAGATCCAGCTCAGCTCAGGTCTCCAGTCAGAGACCAAGAGAGAAATACAGCCTTAGTGGGTAGAAAGAGATAAGGTACCACAGGGAGACTGAGGGGTACAAGGACACCCACTGCCGAAACTGAAATCTCACTGGAGTAAGGGCAGAAACACAGTTGCGGAAGCAGTGAGGACCTACAGTGGAGGTTGGTCTCACAGATGCTGCAGACTGGAGACCCAGACCAGAACCAGTGCTTGGGTCCAGGCCACCTCAGTCCAGGATGGGTCTCTCTGTCCATTCCTTTGGGGTAACTGTACATGCACTTTTCTTTGTGGGGTGACCACAACCCAGAACTCTTCCAGGGGGCAATCTGAGGGACCCTTGTTGAGTACTTGGAGAGGCCGCTGGGATCTTCAGAAGCAGGTGGTTGTGCCACTGCATCTGGTCGTAACTTTAACTCACTGGGCAACGTTGAGCAAACACTTGGCCTCTCCCTCTGTGCCTCAGTTTCCTTGACTGTCTCTCAGCAGTTGCCTTGCACCACCACTGAAGGTCTCTTCATTCTCTGATGCTGTCAGGACAGTGTCCCTCATGTGTCTGGCCTCTCTCCTCTTGCTGCAGCCGAGGCCACTGTCCCTGCCTTTGTTTGCCGTTTATGGGGACGGGGGACAGCTGGTTCCTCACCCGTCTCCCCAGTAACCTTTTAGCCATAAATCCATGCTGAGGCGTCTCTCCTCCGGATAAACAGCCTTGATGCCTTCTGGCTGCCCTCATCCTATTTTCTGCTTGAAGCATCAGAGCTGGGGCCCACTCGAGCCCTCTGCAGCTGCCGAGGGCCCCAGGAGGGGGACCAACCGCCCCCGGAGTGCCAGGCCCCTCTTGGGGCCTCTCCACCTTGCATGTGGACTGTTATGGCAGCCTCCTCCTGAGTGAACCTTCCTGCCACCGGTCTCGCCCCTTCAGTCCGTCCTCCACACCAGCTGCTGCAGGGATCTGGTGAACACATAAATCTGACCACTGTCAGATTCCTTGCTCAGAGCTCTTTGATGAAAAAATAAATAAAAATGCCTTTGATGGTGCCCCAACTTCTGCAGGGGAAAGCTTCGAATCTTAATCTAGCTTTTGAAGCGCTTCATAGTCCAGTCCCAATTGTGCAGTCCAGCCCCACCTCCCCGCTGGCCCCCAGGGGACCAGCCTCCACTGGTGCAGCTGCTCAGACCTACCTTTGTTCTCTTCCACCATTGACTTTCGGTTCGTGCTGTCTGTCTCCTCTCCTACCTTCAGTGCTTCTACCCATCCAGGCCTGTCAGTTCTCACTAAAAAACCACAGCAGCCTCTTCAGCTGTCCTTGCTAATTATCTTCCAGCACATTCTCTACCCTGTAGCCAGTGGCCCTTAAACTTTACGAGTTTTACTTTCCTGGCCTAATCAGTTCTTGTGAAATCAAATCCAGGATCTTCTCCAAGTCCCTTAAGACTGGGAACAATCTCGCAGACCCATGTACTTTTACCCCCAAACCTTGCAGAATGGTCCTTTGCTCACCATTGTGTGTCATCACTCTAACAGGGCCTTGGACAGTGCACTGCTGTTTTCTGACATGTGATTTTTGTATCTGTTGTTCCCGCTGCTTGGAATATTCTTCCCCAGAACCTCAGCCTGTCTCCTTGCCGTCTTTCGTTCAGGTCTCTCTCCTCAAATGTGAGCTCTTCAAAGTGCCCTCCCTGTTCCACCTGAATAAAGCATAATTTCCATCGCCCTCCCCTGCTTATTTTCATCATAGCACAGCCACAGTCTTTAATTGCCTTTAAAAAAACATATTTGCTTTTTATCTTTTTGAGACGGTCTCGCTATTTTTTTTTTTTTGTAGTTCAGGCTGGCCCTGAGCTCACTATATAGCCCAGGTGAGCCTTGAACTCAGCAATCCTCCTGCCTCTGCCTCTTGAGTGCTGGGATTACAAACTTGAGCTACCATGCCCCGCATTGTGGTGGGTGCAATTGATTGCTGGTGGGTGTGAGTTACCACGCCCAGCATTGTGGTATGTGGTTACCAGGGATCGAACTCAGACCTTGCACTTGCCAGGCAGCCACCGGAACCACTGAGCTAAATCCCCAGCCCAATATTTGCTTATTTTTTGCCTCACAAAAGAACATTAGATCTCTGAGAGGAGAGACCTCAGGTCATTACCCATCTGAATGTCCAGTGTGTTTCTGTTCTTTAAACAAGGCACTACTAGCCATTTTTAGGGGTTGTTTTCTCAGTGTAAAGTTACACACTGAGCAAGTAATTCTAGTGTTAGATGCATTCAGATTTTATATAGTCTGGGCTTGTTAGAGGCTCGGATTCTCCAAGCTAATAGAATTGCTTGGGCCTGGACAAGAAGCCCTGCACTCTGAGCATCTCTGAAAAGCAGAATTTTTCTCCACCTAGTACTTTCTATAAATTGCTCAGGCCATACCCAGCCTCTGACTCCATGTGAGTGAAATTCTGACTTCATAATATAAACTATTAAGTTTGGCCTCGTCACTCACTCCATATATATATATTTATTGACTACTGAGTTCAGGCTTTCTGCAAGTTTCTAGGATTTTCAGACTAAGGTCCTGCTCTCATGTAGCTCCTTGCTGGTGGCCAGGAGGTAGGATGGTTCTGTGGAAAGAGTTAAAATAAGGATGTCCTCACAAATAGCTATTGAGGAAAATAAGGAATATATAATGTAAGATTTCATAAATATGAATTCCAAAAATAAAAAAAACCTGGGAGAGGTGGTGTCTGAAAGAGAGCCCTAAGGGGATAATTTGTCATAATTTCTGGTATTTCCATTTTTTGAACAGAGTATGTTTACTTGGTGAAACTGATCAGATTATACAAGAATATCTATCACCATCCTGTTTGTAATGCCAAAAGATTGGAAACTATCTAAATGTCCACCTAAAGGGGATTTGCGTGGGAAAATACTTGTAGAATTGACTCCTAAAAGATCCTGGGCCTTTGAAATTTTGACAAATATTGCTGAATTTAGCAATACATTTAAAAATCATTTTATAACAATGCCAGAATGAAAGAAAATGACAACCTTAAATGTGTTGTTGTCTTTATAAGTTGGCCCATAATTTCATAAATTTATCTTACATGTCAGTGAAAAATCACTAGCTACCATGAAAACAGGATAATTTGTATCACAAAAGAACCAAAACATAGGAAAACATTTCATAAAAAAATATATTCAGCTATAAAAATAATTGCTTCTTGGTGTCTCCAGATCCTTCTCATCTGTGTACTGACATATAGCACGTTGTTCCTCAGCTAAATTTATCTCTGTACTTACTCTTCAGTTTTCCCCTGGTGAATTCTTCTTTTGGCTCCCAGGCTGTATTTGTATAGTCATCCAGGTAAGCCAGGATTCCTACCTCATTTTACTCAAACTGGCCATCCGATAATTTGCCGTAAGTAGTCACGAGGGCTTTGTTGCCTCAGCGTCATTGTAACAGACTTTGTGGTCATGTCCCAGCACCCCCCAAAGGATGTATTTTTTTGGAAAAAGTTTTCATGTAATCTACATACAGTAAATCACTGCTTAGTTCAATGCACAAAGCATTTTCTGCTTTGAAAAATCCTATCTTGCTGGGTGAAGTAGCGCACGCCTATCATACCAACACTCAAGTGGCTGAGGCAAAAGAAACCTGAGAGTTTGAGCCTAGCTGGGCTACACAGTGGGTCCAAGGCCAGGCTGAATTACAGACTCTCAAAAAAGAAAAATGTCATTACTCTCTCTCAGAGGACTAGTTTTTCACTTCTTTCCCCATACAGTACTTTTGTTTTTTCATGAACAGTATATGGTTGCAAGTCTGTCTTTGGAATTAGACCTACATGTTTTATTCTGTACATTGCCTGTTTGGAATTGGTCTACCCCTGGTACAGAGGTTTCGTCCCATGAGCTCTGTCTGACGTCTAGTTGGAATCCCGCCTCTGGAACTTTCTAGTTCTGTGTGTCCAGTGTCTTAAGTTTCTTTGGCCTTTGAGTCTCTGAGGTCAGTTTGATGTCCAGTTGGAATCCTGCCTCTGGAACTCTCTAGTTCTGTGTATCCAGCGTTAAGGTTCTTGGATCATTTGATTCTCTGGAATCCCGGCTTTGGAATTCTCTAGTTCAATGGATGAATGTCTAAGGTTGTTGAATCCTTTGATTCTCTGATTCTAAAATTCTGTGGCATCACTAACTCCAGAATGAGATGGTGGAGAAGAGAGCCTGAAAGTCCCTACCATGCAGACTGAGTGCCCGCACCCCCAACCTTTGTGGAGCATGAGATGCAAGAAGTTGGTTTTCTGAGAATAAACTCTTAAACTCATTTAAATTCCATGCATTTTTTTTTTCTCTTTAACCAGATCACTTTAGTCTCAAGTCTGGCTTCCGTCCTGTATGTTTTCCCTTCGAGCCCCTCAGAGAGATGGAGATACAAAGGAAGAAAAACACAGTGTCCAGGTGCTGGGAAAGGATTCCTCACTCTGTGTTTCTCTTTTTCACTTGTGTGTCACTGCTGATCTATGAGACTTGACAGTGCTTTCCTTTCTCTGGACCTCAGTCTATTATGACCTATAGGGTTGGACCAGGTGATCCCAAAGGATTCTGGGGTTCCCCCTCTCTGAGTCTCTTTATTTCTGTTTCTCTGGGCCTGTTTGAGGTTTCCAGACTGTCTGTGACTCAGTTTCTGCCTCAGAGCTCCTTATTGCTTTGTCTTTGCTCAGTCTCTGAATCCCAGGCTCCCTGCTTCTGAGTAGAGTGTCTTTCTCGCCTTTGTGATCCCCTGACAATAGGAGGTAAAAATAGCCCAGGGGCTGTGCTGGTAGAGATAAAAGGGAATTTGCTTTTTGTGTCCTGTGGCCAGGCTGGGGGGGCTGTGACACGTGGAGATTGCTGACATAGCTCTCCTCCACTGACCTTGACTGCCGCAATAAAAAGGGATAGCACAGCTCCCTGCTCTCACCGTGTTGCGAGGTGGGTGATCAAGGCTGGGGTTGGAGCCAGAGGGCGGCGGGCAGGCGAGAGTGTCCCTGGGTGAGCATGGTCTTCCGTCTCAGGAAGAGAGGAGGCTCTGGTGTTTGAGAGTATACTTGTGTGTTAGGGTTTCCCCGGGGAGTCCTCTAGTCTGTGCCCTGGCTTTCTGGGTTGGAGGATCGAGCCCAGATTGGGTTCCCTGATCCTCACTCTGCTTCTCATTGCTGTCCTCCAGTGCCTGCTGTCTAGGACTACCTAGAGTCATCCCGATTTCCGGGCCATCTCCTCTGCCTTTCACCACCATGATGGATGTCAGTGAACTTGGGGAGTCTGCTTGCTACCTCCGCCAAGGCTACCAGGAGCTGATGAAGGTGCACACTGTCCCGTGGGATGGTAAGTTAAAGTAGTAGGAAGTGGCATGGCCCTTACGGGCTCCAGCCTAGAACAAGGTAGGAATAGGTGGCATTCCAGTTGGGGCTTAAAGGGAACTCAGGCCTGATAACTTTAGCTCTGGACCTTTTCTTCAGATTCCAGGGCATGGAGGCTAAAACCCCAGGGACAGTGCATACTCACTGCGTGTCTGTGAGCAAGCCTTGGTTTGTCCCTCTCTATAATGGGATAATACCATCTGCCTCCTGGAGCCATAGTCTGTGAGAACTCAGGCTAGAAGCTGAGGCAGAGATGAAACCAATAGACCTATGTGCAGCAGCCTCCAGCTCTGCATGGAACCTGTGGCGGACTTATTTTTAGCACATTCCACCAGGCCAGAGCCACTTTATCAGGGACAGGAATAAAGATTACTATTTATGACCTGGTTGCTCATAGGACAATAATAACAATAGTCAAAGTGTATAGAGTGTTTTTTGCCAGGTCCAGAGCAGGTTACTTACTGTGCCACTTCTCAACATCCTGGGAAGGAGGGGACCAGGGCCACACCCAGCCTCAGAGGCACTCTGTCTCCAGAGCTCATAGGGCTCCTTGCTCAGAAAGGCCTTGAGCTTGATTAACCACCTGGATATTATCATTTTTAACTTTTTTCTTGAGACAGGGTGTCACTTTGTAGTTCAGACTGGCCCTGAGCTCATTGTGTACCTCAGGCAAGCCTTAAACTCAGCAGTCCTCCTGCCTCTGACTCCCAAGTGCTGGGATTACAGGTGTGAGCCACCAAGCCCAGCATTTGTGGTATGTGGTACCAATTGCCAGTGGGCATGAGTCACCACACCCGGTATTGTTGTATATGGTTACGGGGGGTCGAACCAAGGAGCTTGCACTGCTAGGCAGGTGTTGGAACCCCTGAGCTAAATCTCCGGCCCTACTGAGCCCTTTTTATTTCTTATTTTGAGACAGGATCTCCCCAGGTCACTTGGGCTAGACTCAAACTTGTGTCCTCCTGTGCAGATTCTCAGAGTGCTGAATTATAGGCGTGCGCCACACTCAGATGTGGAGTTTTTTTTTCTTTTTTTTCCCTTGGTATCAGGGACCATACTCAGGACTTTTTGCTTGCCAGGCAGGAGCCATGGATCTAAATCCCTGACCTGAAATAAAAAATAAAATAAATGTTAAGCAAGGGAGCTTGCAATGTTTTGTCCTGGGGCCTCCAAATTATGTAGATGGTCCTGATCAGGGCATGTGGCTAGCAAGTAGAGGGGAGGAGGGACTAGAGCCTGCAGTTTGTCCTTCCTTTCTTTGTTTTCGCTTCCTCCCTCCTTCCCGTTCTTCCTCCCTTTGTTCCCTCTGGGACCCCAGGACAGCCTTATGATGTGTTAGAAGGAATAGGTGCAGGAGGAAGGGGTTTTTCCCATATTGCAAGACATATGACTGAAATGGGGATCTGAGCCCAAGTGTGCAAAACAGATATTTTTTTATCAGACTTTTTTCAGTCTCTAGGGACCGTCCTAGCTCTGCCCAAGGTTTGCAGAGGTCTTCACAAGGACTCCTGTGTCCTGCTAGAGGGACTTGTTGGGATGGGCACAGCTCTATGGGCCCAGTTGGGAAGCCCAGCTGGACCCCTGGAGCCGGCTCAGCTCCTCTCAAAGTCCTGATGATCTTTCTGTAACCCAGGGAAGAAACGAGTCTGGGTACCTGATGAACAAGATGCCTATGTGGAGGCCGAGGTCAAGTCAGAGGCTTCTGGGGGCAAAGTCAACGTGGAAACCAAAGATCAGAAGGTTTAGCTCTCCCTTTCTTGAGATTAGCCCCTCTGTTCCCAAGGGCGCCCCTCCGAGCCTGTGGGATTCTAACTCTGGGTACAGGAGTTGGGAAGGGTGTGTGGGGGGGTGAGGCCAGCTGGTCTTCCCCATCCCTTGACTTAATGAGGTGCCTGCTTGGCAGGTGCTGACAGTTCGTGAAGCTGAGCTGCAGCCCATGAACCCACCCCGCTTTGACCTGCTGGAGGACATGGTCATGATGACACACCTCAACGAGGCCTCAGTGTTGCACAACCTGCGCCAGCGCTACGCGCGCTGGATGATCTATGTGAGCCACAGGCCAGGGTGGGGACAGGGGGATGGGCTGGGGGCTACAGAGGCCGAGTAGCAGAGGAAAGAGGGGAGCTCCCTAGCTGAACCTCAAAGGGCACCGAGAGATAGGGCCATGTGGTGCCCCGTGAGGAGACTCAGCTACCAGTGGCTTCAGCCACCAGCTGGAGGGGCCCTGGGGGAAGGAGAAAGGAGTCAGCAGGGCCTGGACAGCTGCGGGGGATGTGGTGTGGCATGCCAAGTGGCTCCTTGTGGAATATCTCAGGAGCCATAGAGTTATAAGGATGGAGGCCTGGGGATGGGAACATGGGCTCCTGAGACAAAACTCTACCTCTACACTCTCTCCTCAGACATACTCAGGCCTTTTCTGTGTCACCATCAATCCCTACAAATGGCTCCCAGTCTACACAGCTTCTGTGGTGGCTGCTTACAAGGGAAAGCGCCGGTCCGAGGCCCCACCTCATATATATTCCGTGGCCGATAATGCCTACAACGACATGCTGCGCAGTAAGGGCTCCCTCCCTCTTCTCCTCTACCCAACACCCCTGTCCTGGCTTCAGCAAAGCCTCTGTAAAGAACCTGCTTCCCTCCACTTCCACTGCCCTCCCTTGATGCCAATGGACAGGAGCGTAGCATTCTGCCTTTCTAGGCCACAAGGTCCCCCTGGCTCTCCAATTGGAGCCCGGGTAGAGAGCTGACTTCCCGGGCACCTGCTCCTGCCTCGGCCAGCTGACTTTCCTGTTCCCTGTCCTTTCCTCCAGATCGAGAGAACCAGTCCATGCTGATCACGTGAGTATGGGGCCGTGGGGGGCTGGGTGGGAACTGTCGGTCCTCTGTCAGGAAGAGGACAGAACCAGTCATTTTGCAGTGGGGAAACTAGTGCTTACATGAGGCACTGTGATACACCCAGCAGTCCCAGCTACTCGGGAGGCTGAGACAAAAGCATCACAAGTTCCAGGCCAACCCAGGCCACCCCGTGAGGCCTGTCTCTAAATGGTAGTTAGTGCCACTGAGTTCCATCCCTGTACTGAAAATCCAAGCAACCCCAAAATGCCCAAGTAGGGCTTCTTCCACCAGGATTCAGTGTCCCAGCTGAAGTTAAATCAGATCTGAGTATTTGCTGTACCCCATTCGTGAGTGAGGGGTACGAAGGGGATTCTCAAGCACAAGATTGGTCCCCAACTCTAATACCACCTTTTCCCAGGGCCCAGAATCTTCTGCCTTGATCCTTTACAGGCATTCTTGGCTAAAGGGAAGGAAGGGAGTTACTTCTCCTCTTCACTGTCTTCCTTAGCATCTCCTCCCTGGCTCCTTATCTCCATCTGTTATCTCTGGTCCTTTCTTTCCATTCGTGGGAAATTGAAAGATTTCTTTTCTGTTTTATTCTTGAGGATTTTTGTTTTGTTTTTGCTTGTTTTTTTGAGGTTCTCACTATGTAGTTCAAGCTGGCCTCGAACTCACGGAAGTCCCCCTCTCTCATCTTCCCAAGTGCTGAGATGAAAGATGTGCACTACTGTGTCTGGCTGAAAGCCGTGGCCTTCTTACATCTCAGTGTATGGCTGGCTAAGCCAATGTGGGTGGTTTTTATGTGTGTGTGTATACACACACACATACACACACAAAACAGTAAAAACTTGCAGCCTGATGGTTAAGAGCAAGGGCTTTGTCATCAGACTTAGATTCAAGTTCTCATGTTTCCATTTCCTACTGTGTGGAAACTCGTGTCGCCTGTGGGCCTTAGCCTCACCAATAACAGGAGAACACTCCTACCTGCAGCACAGAGTAAGGAATCTGTGAGTTGATACATGTGCCTGGGCCCAGCAGGAAAAGGTCAGGACTTCTGAGGCCTATTTCCTCACCCAGAAAATGATAGAGCTGCCCGCCTTAGTGTTTTTTGAGGCTTCACTGACCTGAAGGAGGAAAAGTACTCTCCCAGCACCTGGAGCCAAGTTACACTCCGGGAACAGTGGCGCCACCTTGCCAGGGTGGTCTACACTGGCATGCTGACCTGTACCTGGGGGCTTAGAGGTGGGGGTTCTGATCTGGGAGCTGAGTGGGGGAATGAGAGAAGGGGTATCCTGTTTGAGGGGTGGAGTGTCGAGGGCTGGGCGTTAGACCAGATGGGCCTTGTGACTCATGTTTGTGTTGTCCAAGCGGAGAGTCGGGGGCCGGTAAGACGGTTAACACCAAGCGGGTCATTCAGTACTTTGCCATCGTCGCTGCCTTGGGAGACGGGCCGGGCAAGAAGGCCGTAAGATTTGCCCACCTGGGCACTGATCCCCACTGCTTCCTGTTGTTTTTTTCCCCTTCTTTTCTTTCTCCCCCTCCTTTTAAAATTATTATTTCTTCTTCTTTTTAAAATTTTGATTCTTCAGAGTCCCCGCCCTGCCTGAGCCTCCCATTTTGGTGGGAGACTCTGGCCTGAGCAAGGCTTGACCAGAAAAACTGTGGCCACCTGTGACACACTGTGTGTGTGGACCACACTGCTATTCTTAAACGTTTTTATGTAATTTTTCTCTTGCATTGTAACCTTCATAGTTTGAAAGAGTTCACCAGAGAAACTGTTTTTGCTATGGTTATTTTCTTGATTTTCATGCACCAAAAACAGAGTTACCTGCTGCCAATCAGAAAGAGCAGGTTTATACACAGATTAGCCAGAGCTGAGGGTACTGGACATTCTCAAAACTTTGTGACCCATGATTTCTGGAAGACTTGGAAATTTTCAGCCAGGCATAGTGGTGCATGCCTATAATCCCAGCACTTGGGAGGCTGAGGCAGGAGGCTTGCCAAGAGTTCAAGGCCAACCTGGACCACACATTGAGACCCTGTCTCAAAACACCAAGACAGTTGGAACCCAGGTGCTTGTTTTTCTTTTCATTTTCAAGGTACAGCAGTCCATTCCTAACTCCGGGGCTGTTTGGAGCTCTGTGGCTGCCCCTGACTACCACGCACCCACCGCCCATGGGCTGCTGTGTCCTCCCAGGAGCTGAAGGTCTCCTGTGTACAGACAGCCCCCATTCTTGATCTGGTCCTGTTGAGCCTTGCTTTATCCTGGGGCACTTTTCTTTCTTTCTTTCTTTTTCTCACTCTTTTTTCTTTCTTTTTTCCTCCTGTTTGATTTTCTTGGGTTTTGATATTTTGTTTTCTTTTGTTTTTTGGTTGTGGCTGTTGTTTTGTTTTGCTGTTGACTTTTTGGTATTCTTTCTTCCCTTCCTCCCCTGCCCTGTTTCTAAGCACACAAAATACCTTTGAGAATGCTGTAGAAAATTGGGTTGGTCCAGGCACAAGACATGATGGCAGGGAGAGGCAAGCGCTGACAAGGACACAGCTAGAAGGGCTGGAGGCAGGGGAGCCCCTGTGCAGAAAGGAGCCCCAATCATGGAGCCTAGGGGAGGGTCAGGCAAGGAAGTGGGAGAAAGGCTGCCTGCAGGACATGGGAACTTAAAGGCTGTATCCACCCATCCCCTTGGCTCCAAATTTGGCCAAGCAGGCCAGAGAAGGCCTTGTACCAAAACACTGGATAGGAGCATGTGGGGAGGGATGCCTGTCACTCCTCTCCTGCCTCGCTCTCTCTAGCAGTATCTAAGGGGCATTTTCCAGTTTTGGGCTCCCTGGAGGAAAATACATGAATGAAAGCACAAGTCCCTGGGAGCGGGTCTGCTTTCCAGAGTCCATTTCTTTCTTCCTTTCCCTTTCTTCTCAGGCTTCTGGCATCCAGAGTAGGGAAGAAAAGGAAGGGGGAAAAAATGGAGGAATGAGAAGGATGGGGCCAGGAAGGGAAGAAGGACTCTTAGTGCAGTTCATGAAGTCCTTCTGGGCATGGCCTGGGAGAGGCGGATGGAAAGATGGAGCACAAGCACGGGGGCCGGACGCCCAGGCCTGGTCCTCCTGCAGCTCCACTGTGTGCCCTTGAGCACGTCAGTTCTCTGCTCTGGCTCTTGTCTCACTCACACGTGGGGGCTAACTATGCCTCTTCAGGGGCATTTTGAGTAATAAGTATAAAATGTCTAGTGAGGACAGATCTGATCACAGTACCAAGAGATATGTTCAGGGGCCCCCAGGAAGGTTAGGGTAGGAAGGTTCAGAACAGGAAGAGATCTTTTCTAGTCTCAGAGCTTCAGAAATACCTTCTTCCTACAGGAGGGTGTGCTTTGGCTGAGTTTTGGAGGGGAGTAGATTTCAGTCAGGGGCCCCTAGGGCTTGGGGCAGCTGGCGCTGCATGGGTGTGGGGAGGCCGGAACCAGATGGGGATTCTAGTGTAGCCCTGTGCTTCAAGCCCCTGGGTAGGGCCATGCTTGCTTCCTCTTTCTTGTAACTCCTAACAGCCTTAGGGGGGTCAGTCTGTGGGGAGTGGGGTAGGGAAATATGTGCCACACTGACTCATAGTGAAGGCTCCGGTGACTAACATTCTCTGTCCTTCTAACTGCGGTCCCCAACCCCACCTGGTGGGGCCTCACATCCTCTGACTTTCTCTTCCTTCCCCCCTCCCCCCAGCAATTTCTGGCAACAAAGACGGGGGTAAGTATGGGGCCACTGCGAACAGGGAAGGCAACAACTTCAAGGTCCTGGGGGGGGGTCCCCCCTTCCCCTCCTAGCATA
Source organism: Thryonomys swinderianus (assembly GCA_004025085.1). NCBI lineage: Eukaryota > Metazoa > Chordata > Mammalia > Rodentia > Thryonomyidae > Thryonomys > Thryonomys swinderianus. The sequence goes on from PVIC010008504.1 coordinate 18,575, forward strand.
CCATCTGTGGGCTTCCCTAACCGCCAGACCCCTCACCCCTTGCCAATGCTAGGGCACCCTTGAGGATCAAATCATTGAGGCCAACCCTGCCATGGAGGCTTTTGGCAACGCCAAGACCTTGAGGAATGACAACTCCTCTCGCTTTGTGAGTGGCCACAGTGGCAGTGGGTGGCTGGGAGTGGAGCAGATGGCGAACTCATGTGGGAGCCTCTGGCAGGCCCAGCAGTCCTGGCTGAGCCCCCGGACTGAGGGCAGCCCCTCTGTTTGTAGGGCAAGTTCATCCGCATCCACTTCGGTCCCTCTGGGAAGCTGGCCTCTGCGGATATTGACAGCTGTGAGTCTGGGGCGAGGGGAGGGGAGAGGAGGGACAGAAGCTGAACTAAGCTCTTCACACAGACCTGGTGCTGCCTGCTCTTGGCATTTCTCTCCATCCCCCAGCTGGCATCCATTTCAGACCACCTCACCACTCACCACAGTGACACACCAGCCTCCACTCTGGGCCTTCCAGCCACAGGCTCTGATTTTAATCCTACCCTAATCTGACCATATCCTGTCTCCGCTTAAAACCTTTCTCTAGGTCCTGTCACCTGAAGATGAACCAGATCCTCATTTGGCCAGCCAGGCAGGCCCTTGTGATTAGGCCCAACCCATTCAGTCTTCTCTGACCCTGACAGATCTGCCCTCTGTTCCCTGCCTCAGCCTCTTGTCCACTCTGCCCAGCTGCCCACTGGGAAGCTCTGAGTGCCTCTCCAGGTGGTTGCTTATTCTGCTTACTGTAGCCCAGTGGCCCAGACACCAGCTACCTGCGCTGCACCTACAGGCCACATGCATAGAGGAACCCTATGCTGACTGCCCCACTTGGGACACGTGACTGGATTGATGCGCACACGCACACCTACATACCAACAAATAAAAACCTGCACACAGCCAGGCACGTTTGCCTATAATACCAGCACTGAGGAAGCTGAGGCAGGAGGATTGCAAATTCCAGTCCTGCCTGTGGAACTCAGCGAGACCCTGTCTCAAAATTAAGTAAATAATAATAAGGCCTAGGGATGTAGCTCAGTGTTAGAGCACCCCTGGGTGGTTCAGTCCTCAGTACTGCAAAACAAAGAAGCAAACAAAAACCACAATCCAAACCCCAACAAAAACCTGTATTCAGACCTTCCTGTTCACACCCCTATTCATGAGGACGCAACACACGGAGGTACAAAAATACATCCCATGCAATGACACAGGTGCTGATGGACAGACACCCTCCCAGCACGTGCTGGCCTGAGTGAACATGGCATTCCTCCACCCCCTCACTGCCTCCTCTTTCCCACCCTGCTCCCTCCGCTGGGCTGTGCACTCTGGGGAGGGCAGGCGATGGCAGGCTGGCTCCCGTTTTCTGCAGATCTCTTGGAGAAGTCTCGCGTGATCTTCCAGCTGCCTGGTGAGCGTGGTTACCATGTCTACTACCAGATCCTCTCAGGGAAGAAGCAAGAGCTGCAGGGTAAGGGCCAGAGGTGGAGGGGAGGAATCAAAGCCCAAAGGGGCTGCTTGACCCTCCCTGGCCGTTGGGACGGCTCTTCCTCACATGTCCTGAGGGCCATGACATCCCTTCTTCACAGGGACTCGGAGCCCATTCTTTCCCAGTCCTTTGTAGGATTTCTGATTATTACTGAGCCACGCCTTGGCCCAATGAGCAGGCCTCTTAGCACCATTGTCCTGCCAAAGTTGCATAGCTTCTCACAGAAACAGAGGTCCCCCCGCCACCCCGAGATTCAAGGGCCCCTCTGCACTGCTGGGTGTCCTCCCGCACTTTGGCAGCATGAAGTTCAATCTGTATGATGGACTACGTCCAGTGCCCTCTTTCGCAAGCCTGTCCCAGTACCCAGTCCTCAGCTCAGGTTCTAAGTCAGGGAAATGGTGTGTGTAAAGGTCAAGGGGTAAGTGAAAGGCAGGGATCGGAGCTCATTCCTCAGAGAACCACAAAGAAGAAGCCGCTCAAAAATGTAAAACTAGGGGGCCGGAGGGTTAGCTCAGTGGTTCCAGCCCTGCCTCGCAAGTGCAAGGTCCTGAGTTTGATCCCCGGTAACCACATATAATGCTGGGCATGGAGACTCATGCCCACCAACAATCAACAGTGGCATACCACAATGCCGGGCATGGTGGCTCATGCCTGTCATCCAAGCACTCGGGAGGCAGAGACAAGAGGATTGCTGAGTTCGCGGTGGCTTGCCTGGGCACCATAGTGAGCTCAGGGCCAGCCTGAACTACAAAGCGAGACCCTGTCTCAAAAAAAAAATAAAATAAAATAAAATAAAACTAGGGCCAGGGATTTAGCTCAGTGGTTCCGGCATCTGCCTGGCAAGTGCAAGGTCCAGAGTTTGATCCCCCAGTACCACATACCACAATGCTGGGCATGGTGACCCATGCCTACCAGCAATCAATACCACATACCATGGTGCTGGATGTGGTGGTGCACACCTGTAATTCCAATACTCAGGAGCCAAAGGCAGGAGGATTTCTAGGAGTTTGAAGCTTGCCTGGGCTACATAGTGAGCTCAGGGCCAGCAAACTAAACGGGCCTTGGCATAGCACAGTAGTGGAGCACTTACCTAGCATGCACAAGGGCCTAGGTTCAATGCCTAGCACCACATAATAAGTAAAAATTAAATTACAATGCCGGACGTGGTGGCTCACGCCTGTCATCCCAACACTTGGGAGGCAGAGACAGGAGGATTGCTGAGTTCATGGCGGCTTGCCTGGGCACCATAGTGAGCTCAGGGCCAGCCTGAACTACAAAGCGAGACCCTGTCTCAAAAAGCGAAAAAAAAAATTAATAAATTACAAAATTAAATTACAGAAGAAGTGATGGACACGGAGAAGGGGATCAAAAACCCAAGCTCCTGCCGGGCGTGGTGGCTCACGCCTGTCATCCCAGCACTCGGGAGGCAGAGACAGGAGGACTGCTGAGTTTGAGGCTTGCCTGGGCTACATAGTGAGCTCAGAGCCAGCCTGAACTACAAAGTGAGACCCTGTCTCAAAAAAAAAAAACAAAAAACCAAGCTCCAGAAAAATCATGGAAGGGTCCTGGCTCCTGCTGCCTGGGCCTCCTAGGACCCACCATGCTGAGATGGGGGAGGGAGATCAGCCTGGTGAAAAGCCTGACCCACCGCCTGTTGTTGCCTTGAAACCACAGACATGTTGCTTCTGTCGATGAACCCCTACGACTACCATTTCTGCAGCCAGGGCGTCATCACCGTGGACAACATGGACGATGGGGAGGAGCTGATCGCTACCGATGTATGGCCCGTGTTGGGGAGGGCTGAGCGGGGCCCCTGTGATGTGGGGTTCGTGGGTGTGTGGGCTGGGTGGGGACCGGGAGCACTGTCGGCGGGGCAGTGCCCAGTAGAGCCCTGGAGGAGCCCCACTTGTTTGAACCCTGTGTTCCCCACTCCCCAGCACGCCATGGACATCCTGGGCTTCAGCGTGGATGAGAAGTGTGCTTGCTATAAGATTGTGGGTGCCCTCCTGCACTTTGGCAACATGAAGTTTAAGCAGAAGCAGCGGGAAGAGCAGGCTGAGGCCGATGGCACTGAGAGTAAGGAGCCCCGATCCTGGCCTGGCCTTCATCTCAACCCTGATCACCACTTCCTGTCCCTGATCATTATTTTTATTTTTTAATTCTTTTATTGTGACATAGGTACATTTCATCACAATCGCACTCAACATTGAGAATTTGTACCAGTATATGACACAGCTTAATTCTCATTTTTCCCATTCCCCTACCCACCCTGCACCTGATCGTTATTAACCCTAGCTCTTATCTCTTATCCTTGACTCCAGACCCTTGCTTGCTGAAGCTGACAGTGTGCTAGTCCTGACTTGACCCTGCCCAGCTCCCCTCCCTTCACCCCAGGCTGAGGCAGAATGGCCCCCAAATGCATCGTTCCCCTCCTCCTTCCTACCCAGTCCGTCTCCCTGCCAGGTGCTGACAAAGCTGCCTACCTGATGGGAGTCAGCAGTGGGGACCTCCTCAAAGGCCTTCTGCACCCTCGGGTGCGTGTGGGGAATGAATATGTGACCAAGGGCCAGAGTGTAGAGCAGGTGAGCAGCTGAAGGCCAAGCCCACCTGGCGACAGTGGGGACAGGAGCCCCTCCTTGCCAGGCCCCATCCCAGCCTCCTTCCTCCCCCAGGTGGTGTTTGCCGTGGGGGCTCTGGCCAAGGCCACCTATGACCGGCTGTTCCGGTGGCTGGTGTCTCGGATCAACCAGACCCTGGACACAAAGCTACCCCGGCAGTTCTTCATCGGGGTCCTGGACATTGCTGGGTTTGAGATCTTTGAGGTGAGAGGTGGCCCACGGCCCTGGGCTCTGTTCTAAGGTGGAGGATCGAGGGCGGGAGGTAGCTGGTGAGTTGGTGCACATCCCTGCCCCTATGGGCCTCGCCGTCCATCTGCAGGCGCCTGCTGAGCCCACGCCTCCTTCTCATACATAGTTCAACAGCTTCGAGCAGCTGTGCATCAACTTTACCAATGAGAAGCTGCAGCAGTTCTTCAACCAGCACATGTTCGTGCTGGAGCAGGAGGAGTACAAGCGTGAGGGCATTGACTGGGTCTTCATTGACTTCGGCCTTGACCTGCAGCCCTGCATTGACCTGATCGAGAAGGTAGGTTTGGATGCTGCCACCATGGGGGACAGTGTGTGCTTGTCTGGGCAGGATTGTACGGGGCGCAGTGAATGGGGAAGCGAACATGTGTGCGGTTGTGACTAGAGTCACCTGTGCAAAGCAGGGCCGTGCGGAGGTGAGTGGGGTCGGAGAGGGTGTGGCGCCACGCCTGACCGCTGGCAGCGGCCCTCCCAGGTGCATGGGGGTTTTCAGGCCATCAAGTCTGGCTCTGGCCAACGTTTCACTGGGTCCTAGCACCTTCCATAGCTAGGGCAAGGTACCTCTGTTCATCTGATTTTTTTTTTTTTTGAGACAGGGTCTCGCTTTGTAGTTTAGTCTGGCTCTGAGCTCACTATGTAGCCCAGGCAAGCCTGGAACTCAGCAATCCACCTGTCTCTGCCTCCCGAGTGCTGGGATTACAGGCGTGAGCCACCACACCCGGCACTGTGGTATGTGGTATTGATGGCTGGTGGGTGTGAGTCTCCACACCCAGCACTGTATGTGGTTTCCGGGGATCGAACTCAGAACCTTGCGCTTGTGAGGCAGGCGCCGGAACCTCTGAGCTAACCCTCCGGCCCTGTTCATCTGATTTTGAAACATTTAGTGTATCTCCTCACTGTTCAAAGGATAGGGGAAATATAATGAAAGAAAACTGGAAAAGTTGGAAATAAAGAAAAAAATTTCCTTCCTCTAACAGCTTGTGTCTTGACCTTTGAATTAATTTCATCTAACTCATTTATGGTGGGTAATCATTTTCTTTATGACCATAAACTCAGCTTACTTCATACTTTTTCTTGGAAAATGTCTGTTGAATATTGTTGAAGGAACCAGAATAGGTCATGTAGCAAATGATTCTCATATCATCCTCAGCTGTTGGGCACTGAGGTATTTGGCAGTTCTTTGCCATTATGTCAGCACTGTTGGGTTTGGTGGCACAGTCTATCATTCCAGCTACTCAGGAAGCTGAGGCAGAAGGATCACAAGTTCAAGGCCAGCCTTGGAGGTTTAGAGAGAGTCTGTCTCAAAAAATAAAAGGGACTGAAAATGGGTAGCTCAGGGGTAGATCACCCATGGCTTCCATTCCCCGCATCACACACAAAGACATCAGCATGGCAGATAATAACATTTCCGTTTAGCAGGTTAGGAAGTTCAAGTTTAGTGATTTGTAAACTTCCTACAGTTAGGAAGTACGGGAACCAAAATGTGGACTGAGTGTCCTTTTTGGTCTTACCGTGTGTGTGTGTGTGTGTGTGTGCACACCTGTGCATGTGCCATGGATGTTGGGGAGGTAAGAGGTGGTGCAGAGCTGAGTGTGGTGGTGCCTGCCTGTAACTCCAGCACTCAGGAGGCTGAGGCAGGAGGATTGCTGTGAGCTTGAAGCCAGCCTGGGCTACATAGTGGATTCAAGACCAGCCTGAACTATATAAAACAAAACAGAGTAGGTATAGAGATGCAAGTTTGGATTTGCACATGTTTTAAAAGCAAAGGTGATAATTCAGGGTGCTGTGACCCATGCAGAAAGGAGTTGGAAGCCAACCCACAGACTTTTCTTTCTTTGAGGGTGGGGCTCCTATGAGCTGGTCTGGTCTCTGACCCTCTGAGGAGATGGTGGGGGTTGGGACCTGGAACGATTCCCAGAGGGAAGTGGTTTGGGAGACAAAGGCTCAGGGCAGCCAGGATGGTTTGGGCCTTCAAGCTTATTCTCTGCCCCCAGCCTCTAGGGATCCTGTCCATCTTGGAGGAGGAGTGCATGTTCCCCAAGGCCTCAGATGCAAGCTTCCGGGCCAAGCTCTATGACAACCATGCAGGGAAATCACCCAATTTCCAGCAGCCTCGGCCTGATAAAAAGCGCAAGTATCAGGCGCACTTCGAGGTGGTGCACTACGCGGGCGTGGTAGGTTCCTTTGGAACCAGCCCTCAGCCACTCTCCTTCCTCCCTCCTCGGGTCCCCCTGCACCCCACCGAGGCTCAGCCCCTGTCTTGTCTCTGCTAGGTGCCTTACAGCATCGTGGGCTGGCTGGAGAAAAACAAGGATCCTTTAAATGAGACAGTGGTCCCCATCTTCCAGAAGTCGCAGAACAAGCTCTTGGCCACTCTCTATGAGAATTATTCAGGCTCCTGTTCCAGTGAGTACCCAGGGGCAAGCTTGGTATCTCCATAGGGCCTCCAGAGTGGCATTCCCTGCAGTGACTGAGCCCCATGTCTCTACTAGCTGAGCCCCCCAAGTCTGGAGTGAAAGAGAAGCGTAAGAAGGCAGCGTCATTCCAGACGGTGTCACAGCTGCACAAGGTGAGTCCCAGATGAGGCCCCATGTGGCCCTGACAGCCTCAGCCCCACCCACTCCCTGCCCTGAGCCCTGTGCCCTGGGCGGGCGGCTGTTAAGACTTGCAGTGATGTTTAATTCCTCTCCACGTGAACATCACAGCAAGTCTGTGCTGCTTCCCGTCCCCATGCTGCCTAGGCAGGGCTGGGGGGAAGGGGAGGGAGCCACGGGGTTTCTTTGAGGGAGGCCAGTCTGGTGGGGGTGCAGTCTGGAGGTTGGTGATCAAAGGGAGCCAATAGTCACAAGACACAGTAGTGACAGTGGATTTAGGCCCCTCTGCCCAGTCCTCCCAGGCCCGACCCACAGCAGCATCCAATTCTGGTTCTTTGCCCCTCCTGTGCCTTCTCCCTACTCTCCTCATTCCCAGGAGAACCTCAACAAACTGATGACCAACCTGCGAGCCACGCAGCCCCACTTCGTCCGCTGCATTGTTCCGAATGAGAATAAGACCCCAGGTAGTGCCCCCAGACTGCTTGGACGGAAGGACACTGAAGAAGGGTGACTGGGTGGAAATTGGAAAATGGCTCTCTTATTCACCTCCCAGGGTCTGTACAGACTCACAGCGAGCCCTGGCTGTGGACTGTTTTTTTTCTCCCCTGCGCTTCTGTCCCGAGACCTCTAACCTTCTCTAATGCTGCCACGTCCAGGGGTCATGGACGCCTTCTTGGTGCTACACCAGCTACGCTGCAATGGGGTCCTGGAGGGGATCCGGATCTGCCGCCAAGGGTTCCCCAACAGGCTGCTCTACACTGACTTCAGGCAGCGGTGGGTGTGTGGCTCTTTGCTTAGCCTGTCATGAGGGCTGAGTGGCATATGTCGGGGCCTAAAGGAAGGTTCCAGCTCCAGGGGAGGAAGTGGGGGCTACTGAGGAGCCGGGTCAGCATCCCTGTGGGGGACCGTGGCGATCCACACTGGAGGGTGCCAGAGGAGCAGCCAGGACACTTGGCATAAATGTGGGAGGTGACTTGGGCACAGCATTAGAAAGAGAGGGAAGACCATGGTTTTGGGTCTGAGCAGTTGGGGAGTTGGTGGTAGATTTACTGAGTTATAGGCAGGGTGTTTTGACTTGGGGGAGGAGAAAGCAGTGGTTTGAGCTCTGCCCTGAGCCTATCAACTCAGAAATGTCTCCAGCAGGCACCCTAGTAGAGCCGTCAGAGGGGAGATTGGACTGTTTTTGTGCAGTCAGGGTAGCCGTAGGCAGGCAAGTCTACGTCAGGTAGACGTAGACTTGGGAGTTGATGAAAATTCCCACGGACTGGACTTCATATAATGCCTGGCACATAGTGAGCACCCTGCCAACACCCTGAGCTTCTTTTTCCTTCCCTTGATAGGCCTTGATTGTGTCAGGGAAAAGTGTTCACAGCCCCTTCCCTTTCCAAGGATAGCATGGTGATCCCTGCTGGCCTGCATACATGTCTGTACAAATAGGCATCACCACACTGGGAACTGTATGTGCAGGCATGTGTGTTCCCACACACAGCTTGTGAGCTTATCTTCATGTAACTATCAGATAATTATTAGAGATTGTTCTTTATCCATAGGTTTGAGTCTTTGTCATCATCCATTTTTATGGTGGTTTGATGTCCCATATTCTAGCGAACCATATACTTTTTTTTTTTTTGAGACAGGGTTTCGCTTTGTAGTTCAGGCTGGCCCCGAGCTCACTATGTAACCCAGGCAAGACTTGAACTCAGCAATCTCCTGCCTGTGCCTCCTGAGTGCTGGGATTATGAGCCACCATGACCGGCATTGTTTTTTGTGTAGTACTGATTTCTGGGATTACAGATGTGAGCCATCAGGCCTGGCATTAGGGGCATTGTGGTATGTGGTACTGGGGATCAAATTTGGGATCATGCACTTTTGAGGCAGATGCCAGAGCCACTGAACTGAGTCCCCAGCCCAGCAAACCATATACTTTTTATAACAAGCCCTCCTGGACATCATGGTGCATTTGGGAGGCTGAGGAAGCAGTAGGATTGCTGTGAGTTTGACGCCTTCCTGAGAAACATACTGAATTCAAAGCCAGCCTGAGCTACATATGATACCCTGTCTGAAAAAACAAAGCACACTAAAGCAAGCCCTTCTAGTAGGGGACAGCTTTGTGTGTCTGGGCTTTTCCTTTACTGCATGGCCACATTGCTCAACCCACGTGACCTCGACATGTGCATGTATCTCTTTAAGGGGTGGACATGCTAGGAAGCCTTGCTGTGTTTTCTTTTTGCCAGTACCAATGATCGAACTAACACCCTTTCACTTGCAAGGCAGATGTGGTGCCACTGAATTAAATTCCCCCTTGCTGTTTCTGAGTGGAATTGTTTCTTGTTTCTGATAATGGCACAGCACATTACCTTTATATTTTTCACCTTTAAACAGATTATAAAGGTAGCACATTTGTGAAGACTGCATCCTCTTTTAAAAACTTAGTGCATTTAGCCAGGCGTGGTGGCTCACGCCTGTAATCCCAGCACTCGGGAGGCAGAGGCAGGAGGATTACTGAGTTCGAGGCTTGCCTGGGCCACAGTGTGAGCTCAGGGCCAGCCTGAAGTACAAAGTGAGACACTGTCTCAAAATAAAACAAAACAAAACAAAAAAAACAGTGCATTTAAACACCCCCAAGGGTTTTGAGCAGAATGTTCCCAGCCCCCAATATGGTGACACCTCCCCCACCACCTTGTTCAGTGCATGCCTCTAAGAGAGCAGGAATGACTCTCCACTACCCTAGTGGCCTACTCTGTCCTTAGCGCCCCTTTCTCAGTGGCCTGTGGTCTGCCCCCTCCTCACCAGCCTTACCTGCTGTCATAGGTACCGCATCCTGAACCCCAGTGCCATCCCAGACGACACCTTCATGGACAGCAGGAAGGCCACAGAGAAGCTGCTGGGCTCCCTGGACATCGATCACACCCAGTACCAGTTTGGTCACACCAAGGTCTGGGCACCGTGGATTTAGGCAGACCCCAGGTGGGGACAGTCACACCGGGCACAGGTCACACGGGGCACGGGCCACACCTGGCTGTCCTACCCCGGCCCCAGGTATTCTTCAAGGCTGGGCTTCTCGGTGTCCTGGAGGAGCTCCGTGACCAGCGTCTGGCCAAGGTGCTGACCCTGCTGCAGGCACGGAGCCGGGGCCGCCTCATGCGACTTGAGTACCAGCGCATGCTGGGAGGCAGGTAGGTGTGAGAAAGGCCAGCGGGGGTGTGGGCACTGCCCTTGGCTCACACATCCACCAGGCTCTCTCCCTCCTGTCAGGTTATACTCTGTGGATGGCTGGGGCGAGGCTCTGTCCTGCATCTCAGGCTCCAGGGCTCCATTTCCATGTGCCATAATTTGGGTGAGAGCACCTGCTGCTCCAGCCCTGGCTATCCTGGAATTTTGGCCTGGAGAGATAACAGTGGCATCCAGCTGTTTCCAGGCCCTGCACTGAACAGCTCATTTGCATTTTCTTGGTTAAAATGTGGGGTAGTCCTTAGAGCTAGGTGTTGTGAGCATCCCAACCTAGGGCTGACTTCAGGGCCTGGTGGCTTAACACCCCACCCCCACTCTGTCTTCGCTCCCAGAAGCTCCCCGGATATTTGGGCCTCAAGACCCCCACCCCTATGGCTGCAGGAGTGGTGCGGTTGCAGATCTGTGGCGCCTAGGCTGCTCCCTCCACCTCCCCCTAACGTAGGAATTAGGACCTCCTCCAGGGGCCTCTGGGAACACTGAGTGTGATGCCAGGGAAGGTGTTCAGGGCCCTCCGGCCTCACCCTGAAGAAGGAAACATGGGTCTGGCTTCACTGGTACTCCCGCTCCCCAGGGATGCCCTGTTCACCATCCAGTGGAACATCCGTGCCTTCAATGCTGTCAAGAATTGGTCATGGATGAAGCTTTTCTTCAAGATGAAGCCGCTGCTGCGCTCAGCACAAGCTGAGGAGGAGCTGGCAGCCCTGAGGGCAGAGCTCCGAGGACTTCGAGGGGCCCTGGCGGCTGCTGAGGCCAAGCGCCAGGAGCTGGAGGAGACTCAAGTCAGTGTCACCCAGGAGAAGAATGACCTGGCCCTGCAGCTGCAGGCAGTGAGTGGGGAAGCAAAAAGGGCCCCCGCGGTGACGCGCTGGCCCTGACACTCCGAGAACCTAGGCTGCGAGGAGGAAATGCTGTGGCCAGGGTGGCCCTCAGGCGCTCCAGATGCTTCGGCCTTACATGGGCCTCTCTTACCCTGGAGGTGCCACGAGAGCGGGTCTGTGAGTGCTCATTCCCTAGTCCCCTCACCCAAGGGCTTTGTCCGTGCCCTGCTGCTTTCACCCCTGGCATCTTATGAACTTTCACAGGAGCCCCAACTCCCCAGTTTTCTCCTCTTGGCTGCCCCTGAAAGAGACTCTTGCTTCTTTCTCTGGGTAAGGAGAGTGGGAACCCAGGGGACAGGTAACAGGGGCAGGGTGAAGGGTCTGAAACCTCCCAAGTCTGCAGCGCGAATTGTCCTTCCTTCAGCAGGGGACGTCTCCGAGGGTCCCTCCGTGGCTGTGCAGGCTCAGCCTGGCCACCATGGCCAGCTTGTCCCTTGGGCCTCGGCCCAGCTCGTGGAGTAGGTGTTGGCTTTTCCAGAGCTCTTCTTCAGTCTCCCTCTGTGGCTCCAGCCCATCTAACTGCTATCCTCATGGCGCCCTGCGCACCCCTCACCCTGAGCCCTCCAGGCACTGGCCCCCAGAGCCCCGAACCTCAGCATCGATGAAGAAGTAGTTTCTTGTCAGGGCCTGCTCTCCCGTGTGTCAAGACTCTCACTCGGCCGCACCCGTGTCCCCTAGGAGCAGGAAAACCTGGCAGATGCTGAGGAGCGCTGCCACTTGCTGATCAAGTCGAAGGTGCAGCTCGAGGCGAAGGTGAAGGAGCTCAGTGAGCGGCTGGAGGACGAAGAGGAAGTGAACGCCGACCTGGCTGCACGCCGGCGCAAGCTGGAGGATGAGTGCACGGAGCTCAAGAAGGACATCGACGACCTGGAGCTGACGCTGGCCAAGGCTGAGAAGGAGAAGCAAGCCACGGAGAACAAGGTGCGGGCAAGGCCAGCCGCGGGGGCTCGGGTGCCCTCCAGGCCTGCTAGGCCCTGTGTGGCGGTCTGAGCGGCTCCCTGCCTCTGGTGGGCCTTGATTCCTTGCGTCAGATGGGTCGGCGTACCTGTCTCTTAAGGGAGGTGGGGTTCGGCGTGTAACTGGCTTTACAAAGCTGGCCGGACAGGCCGCATATGTTGTAGGTGCTCAGTAAATCCCAGCAGTTCTGTCCTGGACTTCGAGGCCCTGGAGGTAGAAGGGCCGTATCCCAGCTCTGCCTCCCCCTGAGGTGTCCTGTCATTGCGCACTCACAGTGGTTGTGCTTTACAACAGTGGTAGTGTTGACTCCATTATACAGAGGGGAGAGTGAGGCTGAGGCCGGTAAGCTGCTCGCTTGGGTTCTCACAGGTGTGCAGGGCTGAGCCTTCGCCTGTTAATCCCGCCACACAGCCGCGGAAGGCTCTTCTGTGAGCTGGGAAGCACAGAGGCCTCAGAGCAGTGATCAGAGCTGGAAGGGGGGTTGCTGCTGCCGGGCAGGCAGTGGTTGCTCAGACTGGAGTAGGGAGGGACCTCCTTAGAGCGACCCTGGCCTCGGGACAGGTGAAGAACCTGACGGAGGAGATGGCCACACTGGATGAGTCAGTGGCCCGGCTGACCAAGGAGAAGAAGGCGTTGCAGGAGGCGCACCAGCAGGCCCTGGGCGACCTGCAGGCCGAGGAGGACCGCGTGAGTGTGCTGGCCAAAGCCAAGCTCCGGCTGGAGCAGCAGGTGGACGATGTAAGTCGGGGCCCCTTGGGGTCATGGGGTGGCAGCCAGGTGCTGGCCAGCCAGAGCTGAGCCCCCGTCCCGCAGCTGGAGTGCTCCCTGGAGCAGGAGAAGAAACTGCGCATGGACACAGAGCGCGCCAGGCGCAAGCTCGAGGGTGACTTGAAGCTGACGCAGGAAGCTGTGACAGACACCACCCAAGACAAGCAGCAGTTGGAGGAAATGCTCAAGAAGTAGGCGTGGGGCTGGCAGGGCCTCCCAAGCCTGACTGGAGCTCCCCTCCCTTCTGGATGCTACCAGTCCCGCTCGGAGGGGGCTCAGCGTGTGTGTGCGCCTGGGGGAGGCACTGAGAGGTGGGGTCTCTAGGGCAGGGGTCGTGTTCTGTCCTTCCTAGACCAGGGCTAAGGGCAGCGGGTCACAGACCATGGTCACCCAGGGCCTCAGCGGAGCGCAGCCGGCCTAGGGCAGCCTGGGGGCTGGGCCAGGCAGATGGAGGCCCTTAGGCCTGGGTGGTTCATCCCTCTGTGCTCGCAGGAAGGACTCCGAGCTGAGTCAGCTGAGCCTGCGAGTGGAAGATGAGCAGCTCCTGGGTGCCCAACTGCAGAAGAAGATCAAGGAGCTGCAGGTGCGCAGAGGGCCCGGGAGGGCCGGTCTGGGTCGGAGGCCACAGCCCGACACCTTGCTCACCCCCACCCAGGCGCGGGCTGAGGAGCTAGAGGAGGAGCTGGAGGCCGAGCGGGCAGCCCGTGCCCGTGTGGAAAAGCAGCGGGCAGAGGCGGCCCGAGAGCTGGAGGAGCTGAGTGAGCGGCTGGAGGAGGCAGGTGGAGCGTCGGCTGGGCAGCGAGAAGGCTGCCGCAAGCGTGAGGCTGAGCTCGGCCGCCTGCGGCGGGAGCTGGAAGAGGCAGCGCTGCGGCACGAGGCCACGGTGGCCACCCTGCGGCGCAAGCAGGCGGATAGTGCCGCTGAGCTGGGGGAGCAGGTGGACAGCCTGCAGCGCGTGCGGCAGAAGCTAGAGAAGGAAAAGAGTGAGCTGCGCATGGAAGTGGATGACCTGGGCGCCAATGTGGAGACCCTGGCCCGCAGCAAGGTGTGCGCCCTCCTCCTGCCTCCTGGCCCACCCCGACTCTACGGCAGTCCTGCCTGAGGGACTGAGCCTGTGCTCTGATCCCGGCAGCCTCGTCCAGCACTGAGTCCCAGCAGCTGGAACGAATACCAGCCCTGGCCCATGTATCTGGCATCCACACCTTTGCCCCTGCACTCGGGACCTCAAGCCCTGCCTCCTAAATAAATCCCATTCCCTGGCTCCAAGCCCTTTTGACCCAGCACCTAACTTCCAACCTCAGACCTGTGAACTCGGACCCAATATACATCTTGACTCCCCTGTCTTGACCCCAACCTTGACCTGACCTTAATCCTCACTTCTGACTGACTGTCCCCAGCTGACTGCAGCTCTAGCACCCAAACACTCACCTGACTAGTCCTCGGGCCCAGTCTAGGCCTCCTGCTTCTGACCCCTGTTGGGTGTGAGCCCCGTAGTGAATCCCTGACCTACAATGTGGGCTTTGATCTCCCTTCAGTTCCTGGGCCTTTAGCTTGTCAGTTCCTGACCCCAGGTTCAGTCTCCGACTGGCCACCTCAGGGCCTGCCGTCCGCTGCTTACTTGCCCTGAACCCTGACTTTGGGCCCCAGGCCAGTGCAGAGAAACTGTGCCGGACCTATGAAGACCAGCTAAGTGAGGCCAAGATCAAGGTAGAAGAGCTTCAGCGGCAGCTGGCAGACGCGAGCACCCAGCGTGGGCGGCTGCAGACCGAGAATGGTGAGATCAGGTTCAGGGGCACCACGCCAGGAGGGCCCACCCTCGCCTGACCTGCCCACCTGCCCCTCTGCCCACAGGGGAGCTGGGCCGCCTGCTGGAGGAGAAGGAGTCTCTGATCAGCCAGTTAAGCCGTGGGAAGACCTCTGCTGCCCAGAGCCTGGAGGAACTTCGGAGGCAGCTGGAGGAGGAAAGCAAGGTTCGCCAAACTGGTGACTGTCAACGGGGAGGTGTGCACTGGGGCTGTTGGCCCTGACTGAGGCGAAGGCTCCGGGTGTCCCTGCAGGCCAAGAGTGCGCTGGCCCACGCAGTACAGGCTTTGCGGCATGACTGTGACCTCCTTCGGGAGCAGCATGAGGAGGAGGCTGAGGCTCAAGCTGAGCTGCAGCGGCTACTGTCCAAGGCCAATGCTGAGGTAGCCCAGTGGAGGAGCAAATACGAGGCAGATGCTATCCAGAGGACCGAGGAGCTGGAGGAGGCCAAGTGAGTGTCCAGAGGCCAGGCAAGCACCAGAGGTTCACGGCTGTGCCCGAGTCCTGTGGGGGTGGGGGCGGAGCCCCTTGGCTGTGGACCCCTTTCCCTGTTCGTCCTCACCCTGTCTGGTCCATGGCTCAGGAAGAAGCTGGCCCTGCGACTGCAGGAGGCAGAAGAGGGCGTAGAGGCTGCAAATGCCAAGTGCTCGTCCCTGGAGAAGGCCAAGCTGCGGCTGCAGACAGAGACAGAGGATGTGACCCTGGAGCTTGAGCGCGCGACTTCCGCAGCTGCCGCGCTGGATAAGAAGCAGCGACACTTGGAGCGGGCTCTGGAGGAGCGGAGGCGGCAGGAGGAGGAGACGCAGCGAGAGCTGGAGGCAGCACAGAGGGAAGCCCGCGGCCTGGGCACTGAGCTCTTCCGACTTCGGCACAGCCATGAAGAGGCACTTGAGGCCCTGGAGACACTCAAGCGGGAGAACAAGAACCTGCAGGGTAGGACCTGGTGCTGGAGCACGTTAGGGCCACTCTGAAACAGGGGATGGAAGTAATTCGGATAGGGGTGCAAGCCATGGGGCTGGCCCTCGATGCCCTGTCCTTTCTGCAGAGGAGATCAGTGACCTCACAGATCAGGTCAGCCTCAGCGGGAAGAGCATCCAGGAGCTGGAAAAAGCCAAGAAGGCACTGGAAGGAGAGAAGAGTGAGCTGCAGGCCGCGCTAGAGGAGGCTGAGGTCAGTGACAGCCTCGGGGAGGGGGCGGTATGGACCTGTGGCTTCCCGGTCTGGTCTCTCCCTGAACACCTGCCCCGTCCTGTCCCCTGCTCCCTGCTCTGTGTCCCCAGGGCGCCCTGGAACTGGAGGAGACTAAGACTCTGCGGATCCAGCTGGAGCTGTCCCAGGTCAAGGCGGAAGTGGACCGGAAGCTGGCAGAGAAGGACGAGGAGTGCACTAACCTGAGGTCTGGTCTGTGCCTGTGGGGCATGGGGTCTTCCCCTGCCATAGGGCTTTTCAAGGTCCCCCAAGGTCACACAGTCAGGTGGGCCCAGTTTACTCCATGGCTATCTCTGGGCCTCGCTCTTGTCTCAACTTGCTATAGGGAGCTACGGGCAGCACGAAGCCTTTAAAGCAGGGCAGGGTGACTCCTCCCCCACACGGTCTCCATCTCCAGCAGTCCTCGGGCTTTCTCGAGGGCCCGAGTGTTACTTGTGCCACTCTTTCCCCACGTGCCCCGCCCACCCCTCGCCCTGCCTCCCCACAGGCGCAACCACCAGCGGGCAGTGGAGTCTCTGCAGGCCTCGCTGGATGCAGAGACCCGCGCCCGCAACGAGGCGCTGAGGCTTAAGAAGAAGATGGAGGGTGACCTCAACGAGCTGGAGCTGCAGCTGGGCCATGCCACCCGCCAGACCATGGAGGCACAGGCAGCCACACGGCTGCTGCAGGCCCAACTCAAGGAGGAGCAGGCAGGGCGGGATGAGGAGCAGAGGCTGGCTGCGGAGCTTCGAGAGCAGGCGCAGGCCTTGGAGCGCCGCACGGCGCTGCTCGCTGCGGAGCTCGAAGAGCTGCGGGCCGTCCTGGAACAGGGTGAGCGCAGCCGGCGGCTGGCAGAGCAGGAGCTGCTGGAGGCCACGGAGCGCCTCAATCTCCTGCATTCACAGGTAGAGATCTGTCAGGGCGACAGGGATGGGGCAGCGGCCACTGGCTAGCTGAGTCCCTGCTTCCTGCAGAACACAGGTCTCGTGAACCAGAAGAAGAAGCTGGAGGCAGACCTGGCCCAGCTGAGTGGGGAAGTGGAGGAGGCTGCCCAGGAGAGGCGGGAAGCCGAGGAGAAGGCCAAAAAGGCCATCACTGATGTGAGGCTCAGCAGCAGGATGGGAGGCAGGAGAGCTGAGGAAGTTCCCTGGCTCTTGTTCCCTCTGAGCACACCGTCCCCGTCCCCCAGGCGGCCATGATGGCTGAGGAGCTGAAGAAGGAGCAGGACACCAGTGCGCACCTAGAGCGGATGAAAAAGACCCTGGAGCAGACCGTGCGGGAGCTGCAGGCCCGCCTGGAGGAGGCCGAGCAGGCCGCCCTGCGGGGCGGGAAGAAGCAGGTGCAGAAGCTGGAGGCCAAGGTATGTGCGGCCCTCCCTGCAGGTGTCTGCGCGGCGGGGCGGGCGCGACTGCAGACCCATCGCGGCTGCCCACAGGTGCGGGAGCTGGAGGCCGAGCTCGACGCAGAGCAGAAGAAGCACGCCGAGGCCCTCAAGAGTGTGCGCAAGCACGAGCGCCGCATCAAGGAGCTCGCGTACCAGGTGCGAGAGGGGTCTGCCGGGGGTGGCCCTGCCGCCGTCTGGCCTGGCACACCGAGACCCGTTCGCCCGGCAGGCTGAGGAGGACAGGAAGAACCTGGCTCGCATGCAGGACCTGGTGGATAAGTTGCAGAGCAAGGTCAAGAGCTACAAGCGCCAGTTTGAGGAGGCGGTGAGCACATGACTCTGGGCACCCGGGCTGGCCAGGTGGGGTGCCAGCACGCTCCCCTGAAAGGTGGCAGCTCCCTTCTCAGGGATGCCCCTGAAGTCCCTAACATCTCCGGGAGAGACTGAGACTTGTCCGCTCCAGGCACTTTGCGTGGCTGGCCTGGAGGTGGCCTTAACCGCACACAGGCAGGTTCCCCTTTCCTCCCCACGGTGGGACTGGTGCGGCTGAGGTGGGGAGAGTGGAGGACCTGAGCGACAGTTAACTGAGCCTCAGTTACCCAAGGGGACCAAGACCCTGCGTGTGCCCCCAGGAGCAGCAGGCCAGCACCAACCTGGCCAAGTATCGCAAGGCTCAGCATGAGCTGGATGACGCCGAGGAGCGGGCAGACATGGCAGAGACGCAGGCCAACAAGCTGCGGGCGCGGACCCGGGATGCCCTGGGGCCCAAGGTGAGGGGGTCTGACGGGCACTGCCCTCCATGGGAAGTGGGAGGGTGGAAACAGGCGGTTCAGCTCAGTCTGTCTCGCTTGCCTCTTAGCACAAGGAGTGACAGCCTGAGCCCTACTGCTCCGAGGAGGTGCATCTGCTGCCACTCACCCTCCTAGGTCCTAGCACGTCTACACCAACAGCTGTGTCCTTTTTCCTTGGAGTTAAGAGGAAGTGAACAAGTCCCAAGGACAAAATCAGGTCCACATCAGTCATTTAAAATAAACTTCTTTAATAGTCTCCGTTTAATCGGTTTATTTGCTGTTAATAAATTGGCGACACAGGCAGGGCCAAGGATAAGCTCCCGGCCGGGCTCCTGTGTTCGGGCTCAGGCAAGAGATGCTGCCCGGGGGGCAGGGCAGGCATAGCCACCTCATGCCCCACTTCTTGGGGAACCTCCCAGGGTGAACACAGTGGCCAAAGAGCAAACAGAACCACAGGAGCTAAAGGAAGACGAGGGAGGGAGGGGAGGATAACAGAGGGGCAGGCCCGGGGAAGGTGGCATTCTCTGGTACCCCGGCCTGCGCAAGGCTCAGGACTCTGCCTGGGCCCAGAGGCTCAGCTCACAGATAGACGCCCATATCTCCTTTGCCACCCCAGGACAGCCAAGAGGCTGGACAGGAGCTCAGTCACTCTCATAAATCTTCCTCTGGGCAGTCCAGCAGGTCCCTGCGTTCTGAGGGATAGGCGGGCACGGTGCCCCTGTCCCGATCATGAGGTGCCCTCATGAGCTGGGGCCCGCAAACCCAGGGGCCAGGGCCTGTTGGATGCTCCCTCCCACCACTGAGCCTGTACGTCAGGACCTGGCACAGGCAGCAGTGGGGAGGCTGGGGAGGGATGGGAACAGGCAGGCGTGTGGCGTGGGCACCTGCCCTGGCCCCGGCCCAGCAGCCTCCCAAGGCCTGGCCCCAGGTCACTCCTCGGTGAAGTCCCTGTCTATGTCCATGTAGGGCTCTTCAATGTAGCTGACAAGGGCAGAAGGTGACTGACGGTCTGGGTTCAACAGGATGGACACTGTCTCCTTCCAGTATGAGAAGCTGATACAGGAGCTCTGAGTAAAGAGAGAAGGGCTGGAGAGCGCCTGTGGCACTCTGAGGGACAGAGAGCAGCCTGCCCCAGGACCCAGGCGAGGTCACCTCACCTGGAACAACGCTAGGAGGGACCCTAGCTCTATGTGCCCACTGCCCATGTTCCACCTGCTCAGGATCGGGGCACTCACGTTCTCCAGGCAGGTGCTGTCTTTGTCTTTGTGCAGGTAATGCTGCTGCCAGAAGCGCAGTAGGTTGTGGAAGTTGTTGAGCAGGAAGCCAGGGTACTTTTTGCTGTGCTCCATCCGCTGCAGCAGGCGCAGATACAAGGGCAGCCTCTCTTTCCGTCGGGCCAGCATGAGGATCACCAAGCTAGTGTTGAGGCAGCTGACGTTCTCCTGCAAGGCCGTGGGCAGCGGGGCTGGGTGTGTGCTGGCAGCCCCAGTGGATGGTGAGGGTCCTGGGTGGGCCCCAGGCAGAGGAGGGCTTCTAGGCATGGGCCCGACAGGGCCTTGGCCCACAATATGGGCCACCACTGAGCTGCCTGTGCCTCAGCAACCCCATATTCCCCACGGCCACCCGCCCCCACCCTGATGGCACCAACGTGTGTCCCTGTCTAGGTCTTGGCTGAGCTACTGCTTCTTCCAAAAGCTTCGTTCCCTTGGCAAGCCTGGGTGCACACAGTAGTTATGTTTATCTCACCTCAGAACTTCAGTTCTCCACTACACTGTGAGCCTTGGGAAGGAAAATCTTTGTGTTGCTCAATGTATATCCATCCCACCTTACCCCGAGCCTGGCCTCCTGTTATGGTTGAGATCTTAAGCGTCCCCCAAACATTTCCTGTGTTCAGAGGTGGAGCTTTTGGAAGGTGATCTGATCGTGCAGCACTATGCTCATGAGTGGATTAATCCACTGAGGAGTTCACAACCGCATGTACAGTTAAGGTGGGTCCTGGTCAGTGTATTCTGTCCCTGGCCCCTCCCCTCTCACTCTGCTTCCTGGCAGCCATGGCTGGCAGCCTTCCTCTGCCGCACCCTTTCACCATAGCCCTTTGGAGCCAGCCAACCGTGGACCAAGTCTCCCAAAACTACTGGCCAAGTTAAACCTCTTCTTTAAATTGTGGGTATTGGGCATTCTGGCTCAATGACAGGACAGGCGACTGATACACCTCCTTACACGGCTGTTAGACCACAGAACCAGAGAGGTACTAGTGTCTCCCATTTAACAGTGGGGGGTGAAGTTCAGAGAAGGGAAGCTGCCCAGCTATTCAGTGAAAGAGCTGGAGGATGCTCAGGTCCAATTCCATGACCTGGGACACGCCAGGAAGAGACAGGAGTCATAGCATGTAGTGCTCATCTTGCCTGCCTCAGTCTGTGACCTCAGAGACTGGCTGCCTTGCTTGTGGCCCCATCTATAAACTAGAGGCACTTGGCAAAGCCCTTAAAAGAGATGCATTTAGACTGGCAATAGGAGATGCAGCTCTACTGGGCTCCAGGATGAGGGAGATGGTTTCCAGTCTGCTTTTCCCAAGTATCTCCTGGCCAGGGCCTCTCACCTGGGTCAGCGTCTGCACATGAATGATGTTGATGAGGCGGAAGAGGAAGGACATCTGCGTGGGCACCTGGGATATGTAGGTGAGCAGGCGGCACTCAGCCAGGACCTCAGCCACTGCACAGGGAGACAGGGGTGTGACAGCAGCTCAGGCCCCATGGTCAGCTGCCTGTCTCTGGTCAAGCGCTCCTCGGGCTTGACTCTATAACTCAGGGACTCTCACCATCCAAATGACTACAGGAAATGGTGCTGTAGCCAGAACAATCAGCCTCCAGCTGCTCCACCGCCAGACGAAGCTGAGCCTGTGTTCTGAGCCCCAACATGGCCTTTTGAAACCAAGCTCAGGGAGCAGCCCCTGGCCGGCCTGACAGCAGCCCCAGCTCCTCTGGATTGTATACAGGCCGAGAGACAGATGATACCAGTTAAGAAAAAGAGTGACAAGGGCCGGAGATTTAGCTCAGTGGTTCCGGCACTTGCCTCGCAAGCGCAAAGTCCTGAGTTCGATCCCGGAAACCACATATGATGCTGGGCATGGTGACTCACGCCCACCAGCAATCAACACTACATACCACAGTGCTGGGTGTGGTGGCTCATGCCTGTCATCCCAGCACTCGGGAGGCAGAGGCGGGAGGATTGCTGAGTTCGAGGCTTGCCTGGGCTACATAGTGAGCTCAGGGCCAGTCTGAACTACAAAGCGAGACCCTGTCTCAAAAAAAAAAAAGAAAAAGAGTGACAAGCTGGGGGTGGTGATACATGCCTGGGTAATTCAGTGGGACCCTGTCACAAACAGGCAAGTTAAAAAATAGAAAATAAAATAGGCTGGGAATGCAGCTGTGTAAGAAGGCCCTGGGTTTACTCTCCAGTACCACCCAAACAAAATCAAACATTAAAAAAAAAAACAAGTGTAAGACACTTCAAATCATTTTCTACAGTTCCTAATGTAACTAGTTTCCCACGCGGCCTTCGCATGTGTTTATGCCCCCTGTTGGAGGCCACAGTGTACTAGAGACCCAAGCAAATAGCTTCCTAAACCTCCTGGGGATTGGAGGCAACTGCCAACCATACCAAGTCTGTATACTGTGCCCCGAAATGGACCTTTTAAACTTTTGAGAATCTGATGAATGCCACAGACTTCATGGGGCGAAATAAGCACACGTGTACACAAAAGGTGCACGAAATTCTAGGCAAGGTCCCCTCCCTACCCTGCTGTGGCAGTGGGTCACAGAATCCCAGGCAATCCCACCCCAGTAGGGAAGGAGGACTGTCACTTGTGTTTGGGTTTTGCTGACAACAGTGGCTTTTCTTCATCAAAATGGTGTGTATCATCACTAAAGGAAGCAGAAACAACAGACGAGCAGTGTGCAAATCGGCCAAGGTTAAAGACCACCACCCTGACATGTGCGTGCCAGGACAGCTACTTCTGCCGTCCCACCTCCTGGCTGAAGGCCAGTGTCTGACACCAGCACACTGAACCCTCTCGCCGTGGCATCCGGGTTCTCCTGACCTTTCATGTCCACCTGGTTTTCAAATCGGTCCAGGGACAGAGTGACACAGCGCACCAACATGTTGGAGTCCACGAGGGAGCTGTTGATCTGCTTTAGGAACACCTGGAACTGAAACGGGGATGGCGCTCAGCAGAGGCAGCTGGCTGCTGAGCCTTCTGTGCTCCTCCTACTTTAACTTCGACTCGTCTCACTTTGGATCTGTGTCACACACTCTTGGAACCTGACATGCCAGGCCTGGTTCTCCGCGCTGGGCCTCCCACCGTGGCATCCACCACACTGCACCCAGCTGTGTCACATCCCACCCATTCCTACTGCATCCCCCATAAGGAGCTGAGATTTTCATCTCTCCACTCCCAGCTCCAGCAGAACCTGGTATTGCAGACGCTCATGGAAGTTCGCCGAGGGCTGCCCACGGGGTCTAGCACGGCCCCTGAAGGCTCCCAGCTGAAGACAGGCAGAAGGGAGCACTCTGAGATTTCTCCAGGACAACGCAGCAGCCGTACAGGGCCTCGTCCACCTTACCTTTGCGTCAGTGTTGATGTACTTATTGAATCTCTTGAATGCATCAACATTGAACTTCATCAGCTCTCCCAGAAGGTCAAAGTAGCTCTGCAGCACGTCCCTCGACTTGCACTCACTGTCCACGATGCAGTACAGGATGTGCTGGGGTGGGTAGGGGCGAGGTGAAGGTGGGATGTGGCTGCTCCCGCCTGGCTCCCAAAGGGCCTGGCGCGGAGCTCAGACAATGCATCTGCTTCAGCAGCATTTCGGTTGAGGGAACCTGCAACCTCATCTACATTCCTCTGAGGAAGCTGGTGGCTCCAAGGATGGGCTGGGGGCCACGCTCTACTGGCAGGGCACTGGGTGGGCAATCAAGACTCGGAGTGAAGGCTCTGAGTGGTTCTGTGGCCCCCCAGCTCCCAGGCCCTGTTCTAACACCGCCACTGCCCAGTCACTCAGGCCACTGGAGTAAACGAAGGACAGAATTACAGGGCACAAGATATTTTCTGTCCTAATGGGTTCTCTGTTTATGAATGACATTATGTTTATATCAAAAATCAATAAATGTTTCTTGGGAACATAAGGCCAATTTACCTTCCTGATAAAGTTTTCTACAATAAACTGTTTCCAAAGTTTTCCATTAACTTCTTGAAATTAATTTATTTGCACCTCTTCTTTTTCAAATGAGTTTTATAACAATTAACTGGTCAGTTTCTTGTCTATTTCAATTTTTTTTTTTTTTTTTTTTTTTTGCTTTTTGGAGACAGGGTCTCGCTTTGTAGTTCAGGCTGGCCCTGAGCTCACTATGGTGCCCAGGCAAGCCGCTGCGAACTCAGCAATCCTCCTGTCTCTGCCTCCCGAGTGCTGGGATTACAGGTGTGAGCCACCACGTCCAGCTCTATTTCAATTTTTTAAAACCAATTCGAGATGTGGCTATGTTGTTCCCTATCTCTGCTTTTTCTGTACATCATTATTCAATAAGAAAAATTAACTTCTGTTTAATACCAAAAGAGCATCAGGTCCACAGGCCTTGCCGGATGACCAGACCAGCGGCAGTGAGCCTGTGCTGTGCATGCTGCACGGGCTACGCTGGGCTGTGCCACTGCGAGCACTACAAGGTTCACCACTGCCGCTCTGGACTTGCCCTCCAGCACAGCCACCCTCAAGTTCCTCGATCACTCCATGAGCACCCATGAGGAACCCAGGGCAAACACGAAGGCCATCTGCACTGGCACTGAAAACAGGATCTGGTCTGCTCCTGACAAGCTCAAGGCTCAGGACAGGAGAGCGATGCATGGAGCTGGGACTATGGCGCTGACACCCTGGTGCCCCCAGGCCATACCTCCAGAAGGCCTCGCTTCAGCAGGAACATCTGGTCTGCATAGGAGGTGGTCCCTCGGAGGAAACTCTCCACGGCCCGAGCTTGCCAAAACCTGTGACCCAAACATTGCCTCCTGGCCCAGGTGGTAAGGCTACCCTCTCCTGGCCCAGGCTTACGCCCCCAGGGACTGAGGGTCGCTCCCTTCTCATCTTTTTGACACACACTAAACATTTACTGGCTTCAGATCTCATCCTAGGCCTTGGGGACACAGCGCCAAGCAAGAGAATTCAATCCTTATGGAGCAGTCTTCAGTCAGGGTTGGTCTGGAAAGGGCTAGCTCTCAGGGAAGGTGGCATCTAGGCTCCAAGAACTGGCCTCAGCAAGTCCCACGTACAGACACTCTAGGTTTTGGGACCCAGAATGGATGTGGGAAGAAAGGCACATGGGGACTGGCCCCTGGCTCCCCTGTGCTGGCTGGATCCTGGAGAGGTCACTGATGCTGACCAAATGGCTCAGAGGGCTCTGCTGGGTCCATGAGGGGGTCTGGACAAGGCAGGCTGAGAGGAAAAAGGGCCCCCACAGTTCCAGAAGCCCTGCTGGACTTCTTCCCACCCAGCACCTTTGACACCTTTTGAGGGGTCTGGAAGTCAGGGCAGACCTCCCTGTGTGCCAGCCCTTGCTAGGGAAGGGCCTTCCTGCATTCCTACCGCTCTGGCTCCCTTTCCATGCTGTGCTGAAACCAGCTTCATCTCTTTCCCATAACCCCAGTGAACGCCAGGTGGCCAGGGCCTGGATCGTAGTGCTCTTGCACCTCGCCAGCGCCAGCACATCACAGGTGCTCAGCGAATGCTTGGTCACCTCTCAGCACGTGCTGCTAACATGCCGCGGGAGCACGGAGCACAGTTCTTAGCTGCCGAGTCACAGAGCCAGACGGCAGTCAAGCCTCCCAAAAACCCTGACATGGACCACATTCAGGGCTGGGGTTGGGGCTGAAGACATTTCTAACCGACTGAGAAACACGCGGCTCCCGAGGCCCTCGGAAGGGGCAGGCACCTATGTTCAGACTCACCTGAAAGATGACTCGGCTGGCTCTTTCTTCATGACCTGGAGCAGACGAGTCAGCAAGCCCCGCTTCCCATCGCACACCAAACTCCTGAAACAGAGAGACAGAGTGCTGGCGGCGGAGATGATGGATGGGCTAGGTCATTCTGCTTGCTTAGGTGGGTGAAAAACAGGGGGATAGTTCTTTTTTTTTAAATTGATATTGCACATTTTATATACATATTATGATCACAATCGACACTGAGAACTTGTGCCAGTACATGACATGGCTTATTTTTTTTTTTTTTTGAGATAGGGTCTTGCTTTGTAGTTCGGGCTGGCTCTGAGCTCACTATGTAGCCTAGGCAAGGTTCGAACTCAGCAATCCTCCTGTTTCTGCCTCCCGAGTGCTGGGATTACAGGCGTGAGCCACCACGCCCAGCACTGTGGTATGTGGTATTGATTGCCGGTGGGCGTAAGTCTCCACACCCAGCATTGTACGTGGTTACTGGGGATCGAACGAACCCAGGACCTTGGGCTTGCGAGGCAGGCGCTGGAACCACTGAGCTAACCCTCCAGTCCACGGCTTAATTCTTATTTTTTCCCATTCCCCTGCCCTTCCAAACCCCCACCACAGGGGATAATTTCTGCCTGTAGGATGTTTTCCTGCTCCTGCGTCCACAGCCTTTGGAGATTCCTGCAGTCATCCACTGAGTAGCCAAGTGAATTGCCCGATCCCAGGCCAGCTCTGCCCTCCATGCCCACTGGCAAGAGGCTGGAGACACATCCAGAGTCACAGAGGGTTCAGAGTTGCTAGAGGAAGGACCACTTACACTGTGGGTGAGTCTGACACAGGCCATGACAGAGTCTGCTCCTTGGGGCAAAGCCCTGTGTGCCTATCTGACAGCCCCTATCCAAGCATGCAGGTGGGGTGGGGTGTGAGGGCACCATCACCTGCTGCCCAGCTCACCTGTCAGTGTTGAGGACGGCCTCCACTTCGGGGATGTTGGCCTTGAGGGAGATGGCGCTGAGTTCATTCAGCTCTTGGTTGTTGAGGAGCAGGTACTTGTTCCTAAACAAGATGAGGGTGGGGGTTAAAGGACAGGAACTGGGGGAGCCAGTCAACAGTGCACTAGTGCAGTCCCCACACACTTCCTGTGGAGAGGCTGGAAATCCAGCCAGCACATTCCCTTCAGGTCCTGTCACCCACAGGAGGAAACTCAGGGACTTAGCATCTCTAAGCCTTTCTGTTGTGTACTCCACATTTCATGTTGACCTCTCAAGGGCACCTGTGCCTCCACATGTCCACTTAGACCTGTCATCCTACTCCCTTGCCTGGTCCTGCCATGACACTTCCGGCAGCCACAGTCACCCAAGCAGAGGCCCAGTGAGCTGTGACACACCCCTGCCCTTCCACACAGGCCTGTCACCAGCTTCCCACACAATATCCCATGGGCAGTGAACCCCCACAGTGCTCCCAGAGTGCCCACACTTGTGCTCATCAATGACCCATTCCTCTGTTCAATAAGTGTTTGCTCTGCTTCCTGCTGCTTTGGAATATACATGCTAAGGCTGTGAACAGGGCCCCACAGCCGCAGACTGCCACTGAGCTGTGGCTGAGTCAAGCCCCCATCGCTCACCCCCCCAGCCACCCTGGGTTTCCCAACCACACCATACTCCTCCTGCAGGGGCTTTTGCACAGATTCCGGCCACAACAGTCACCGCTGGCTCTGCCTTTTCTCATTTACTCCTAATGACTTCTCCAGCCTAAGCAGTTAACTTCTGCAAGGAGGAGTCCCTGAGCACTGCTGGCCATCAGGAGACTGGCCAGCTGCCCTCTCACAGCATCGTGCTCCTTTCCTCCCACACACCACAGCCATCTGTCACCTTATACTCTTCCCCTGGTGACATTCTCTGAGTGATGTGTACTTCTACCCCACACCCAGGTTGTGGCTCCCCTTGGCCACTCCATGTCTCCAGCGTGGCACACAGAAGTGGTAACTTGAGAGAGAGAGGGGAGTTAAGCACTCACTGTCTCGAACAACCCCCCAAACCCAGTGCACTTTTACAACCCACTGGTGTCTTCAGGCTGAGAAGCCCTCATAGGGGCCAGGCAACACCACGAGAGCTAGCTAAGTCTCCCATGCCACATGCATTTTCAGGTATGTTCTGTTTGCTCAAACAATATTCCCAAAGAATTTAAACACCGATAATCAGACCTGGATCCCTCTCTACTGCAAAAGCATGCCAAACCAGGCCCTTTCATATAAATCTGAATTTCTGTCTTTCTTCGGGGTGATGGGGGGTGGGATCAGAAGCTACACAACATTGGGCCCAGGTCCCTGTCGCTGTCACTGAGTGGCAGCCTGTTGTTCTGAAGGTCAAGGGTCAGATACTGCTGCCCATTTCTTGCACTGTTTCCTTATAGCACAGAGTCATTTTCCCGTACATTCTCCGTCAAAGATTGAAAAATACAATGTAAGTGCGCAGAATATCTCAGAAAAAATGGGAGAGAGCACGTCTTGCGGAGGTGGAAAGCCCTTCCTCTGTGTGTCCAGCCAGTGAGCTCTGCCTGCGTGAGGTGCGGGGGAGCTGACTCCTGGGGAAGTCAGGGGACAGCACCTGTCCGTGTAGGGATGCACATGTACTTACTCATGATGGTCACTGAAACTCTGGAGAAGCCTCAGAAACTGGATCTTCAAGGTGATGTCCTAGAACACACGTTAAATCCAGAGTCACAGGGTTTCCAAGAACACGTGGCTGAGGCTCTTGTGAGAACCTGGGACGCCACTCTGCTTCTTTGAACCTCTGTTGTCACACACCATAAAGCTTTTCTTTAGTCAACAAAGCTCTCATCTGGCCCACAGCAAATTAAATGAACACAGACCTTTCCTGCTTCAAATGTCCTAGCACACTGGATTAAAAATGGCCACCCAAATTCCTGTAAATGGAAGGCTATGTTCATAAGCTGGAAGGGAAATCTGGGGGCAGTGTGCGGAGGTAGGAGACCCGTCATAGCCGGGCTCATTTCTCACGTGCTGTAGTGACATGCAGGAGCCCAGGTCTGTGCAGAGCTGACCTATGTCCAGGCAGCCATCAGAGAAGACTGGTCTGGCCCTGGGCACAGCTGGCAGTGCAAGGGTCCCTCCTGGGAGAACAGGAAACTCACACACTAGCACAGTGGCAGGGCTAAGACACAAAAAACATGAGAGCTGACCATGGGCCAGAGGCGGCCCCTGAAGCACCCTGCCAAAGAAGAGGGTGCTCTAGAGAAATACTCTGAGGGCTGAGGCTACATGGGTCCCCCAGGAAAGCAAGCCCTGCGGAAGCTGGCCCCTCCACAAAGTTACAAAACAAGAGGTAACGCGTCATCCTGCAGGGCTGATGACCCAAACACAAGAAAAAGACACCAAGACTGACTGAAAATTCAAATGATTCAAGAAGTGACAAGGCAAGAGTCATATGATGAATAGAGATTGTGTGGTTTTTGGGAAAGAGTCAGAATGTCTAAAAATACAAAATATACTGACTTGAAATGAAACACTAAGCTAAGAGAGTGCTGCATGGCTATAATCCCAGCCATCTGGGAGGGTGAGACCAGAGGAAGGTATGTTTGAGCCCCACCAGAGTAACTTAACAGGACCCTGTCTCAAAATCTAAAAAAATTAAGGGATGGGGAAGGTAGCTCAGTGTGAAGGCCCTGGGTTCAGTTCCCAGTACAGGCAAAGTGGGTGGCAAGGGACTGAGGAAGTCCCTAGAATGCAGAAGTCAGAGCCACAATGCACCAGGCCCTGAGTCCCAACAACACAGCACTTCAAGGTCCCAGAGCACTTTGGGTCCCATGTCACGGGGTAGGCTGCCAGCTGGAGGCCAGCAGCTTCCTTTCCTTTTGCAAGAAAACAGAGGCCCAGACCCCATGACTCACTCAAGCTCTCATGACAAGCTGAGTGGCACGACAGCCTTCCAACTCCCAGCTCAGTGCTCTAGGAGCCTGTGAGAAACACACGTAGAGGGGAGTCCCTGGCCTCCAGAGTCCAAAGCATCACCCCAGTCCCCAGCCACTGGCGATGCTAGAGGCAAAAGCAGTATCAGAAGATGGAGCATCAAACAAGGCAAGACCTGATGCCAGGTCATGGAGGGGGCAACTCTGCCTGGGGAGAAGTGACAGTCCCACTCCAGAGGAGCAAGGGGAGCTGGCTGGAGGGCCTCAGGAGGGGACACCTGTGATCCCAGCACTCCAGGAGGCTGAGGCAGGAAGATGGCAAAGTTGAACCCAACCTAGCAATTTAGTGGTAACTCTGTCTCAAAATAAAAAATAAAAATTGGGGGCCGGAGGGTTAGCTCAGTGGTTCCGGTGCCTGCCTTGCAAGCGCAAGGACCTGAGTTCAATCCCCGGTAACCACATATAATGCTGGGCGTGGTGGCTCACGCCTGTAATCCCAGCACTCGGGAGGCAGAGACAGGAGGATTGCTGAGTTCGCGGCGGCTTGCCTGGGCACCATAGTGAGCTCAGGGCCA